>UELU01130905.1:0-16794 GCA_900490025.1 Megastigmus dorsalis
GTGTGTGTGTGTGTGTGTGTGTGCAGCAGCCGGTAGTCGTCGTCGTCGTTGTCGTCGCGGTCGTGGCTTTCGCGACCGTCGCGAACGATACCGTCTACGGTGTATACATTCGGTGGAGGTGGGAGAGGCTCCGGGCGATCGTCCGCACCGCGATTGTAAGCCGACGAGCTGTGAGAGATGATCGGATGATATTCGCTGATGCGCGGATTCGTCGGTCTGCCGGTTATACCTTCGTTCGCGATGGACGTCATTATACCGGTCGATCCTTTATACCGATATAATAATTTTGTCCGCGCGCGCAAGCACAGCTGCAGTGACACATATATGAGATACACATGGCTTGCGAAACGCTGCACGCGCGCGCGCCTTCTTAAAATAAAGTCGCCGTTCATTAAAAAAAAAAAAAAAAAAAAAAAGTAGGCGGTTGAATGGACTTGGGGCATTGCGCGCCTCTGCATATATATATGTATAATACTTATACTGGTTCCTTGCATAATCCTGTTACAATTGCATAAAAGTGCCGAAATCCGCATCGTGCGCCCGATGTCGCGTGAAAGTTCCGAGTACATATACACGTATATGTGTCTACACGACGCACACGCGTACCTATATATATATATGAACGTAGCTCGAAAGAGTGCCGTCGTCGAGATAATACACAGGCGCGCGCGGCTGGAACTGCATCGTCTCTGCGAGCGCGCGGCGCGTGCAGCAGCGGTTTTGAAAAAGGCGCGTGTGCGGCCAAGCCGTCGGCCTTGCTCCAGCTCTCGCTTTAATTTCTCGACGCGCGCGGCTCTAACATTAGAGAACGTGATTACCCGCGGCTACGGTACCGCGCTCGCGATAGCCGCAGACAGAGAGAGAGAGAGAGAGAGAGAGAGAGAGAGAGAGAGAGAGAAAAAAGTGATGGAGAAGCAAGAAACGCGTTAATAGAACGCCTAATGGCGATGCTGCAGTCTCATCGTTACACCTGCGTCTTCGCTACCGTATATACAACGTCTTTGAAACAAGAGTGAGGAATCGCTTTATATATTATGGCCCAGTGCACTTCAATCACTCGGGGTGTCACGTAACCGTTGTTATGGCCCACAGATTCCACCTCGAGATATATGGCTTGTGTGCACTGGTTTTAATGTTGAAAAACACTCGCCAAGGTTGGGACACACTCTGTTGCGTTCTAGATTATGTAAGGGCGAATTATTTCAGTAATGAAAGTATCGTTAATTGACAGTGAATATTCAATGAATTCAAAGTTAAAAAAAGTAGCTCTATACCTATGTATTTTTCACTGTAGATCTTTTATCGTCGGTAGGATTTCACCGATAGTTGAATTTGATTATAGAGCATAATTTCTTCCTGTTAATTAGAAATTCAGTGCACGTTATGATTAAGTGGCAAGTTATGAAAGAATGGACGATTGGCCATTCAAAAGAGTTTTAAGAGTTTTGGTAAAATATCTTGTGTTATGAAAGTAAATGTTGATTAGAAATCGGTCCAGACCATAAAAATTGGTAATCCAATTGTGGATTTTTCGGTCGGCCTTACTACAATTTATAGAAAGCGCAAAAATTATATTCGTATTCCATTTTATTTACACAAAAACAAATATCACTTATCAGAACTTTGTTCCGATGTATGTTTTAATGGCATCAGCAGAAAAATCGACGCTTCCTTGATACAAAATGTTAATAATGTTGTTTACATCATCCTGTAAACGCAATGAAAATGCACATTTTATTTACTCTCTCAGTTTATTTTCAACTTAATTTTATTGTCGTCACTGCCTTTTAAAACGAAAGCAATGTCAAATACAGCAATAAAAAAAACGCTCCAGCCAATGTACACAGTGACAAGAATAAAGTCAGGATATTTTATTGTCGCCGCAGCGAGTATATCGTATATTCTAAGAATACAAATTTCCAGAACACCTTATTTCGTCAGCCAATGAAAAAGAAATCCTGCCCGTCTCAAGACTTATAGAATAACAAAAATTTGTTAAATTTCCAGCAGCTGTCCATGGGCCACAACTCGAACCCAGTGTGTCCTACATACCTACATAAAATCCTCGTGATCAACGATCGGTCAAAAACGCTTTTCCCTTTCATTGCCGAATCATCGTTTTTTTTTCTACTTCTTTCCTTCCACTCCTCGATATTCTAACAGAATTAACGTAGGCGAGACACTCGTTTCTTAACGATCACCTCTCGGTGTTTCGTTATTTCTTTTTGTTTTTTTCTTTTCCCAAGACTCTGCGTGCGCGGGAGTAAAGAACAAACTACAGAGTATGCAGTGCAGGTCTTGCGGTCTGTATAGCTGCAGTGCACGGAGTTGCCGAGCGATTAGTCACAGCTCAGGACGAGTCGGCGTCGCGTCTCCGTGGAAATATTGCGATTACGACGACACGGAGACAATTACTATTTACACCGGCGGCACTACACCGGTCATTCGTGACGTTTCTTTCTTTTCTCTCTCCGCCTTCGTCTGTATGTCGTGCGCAGCTGCTGCGACGCGCGCGAGGCACAACCTCGTTCGACAAGGTGAGAGAGAGAGAGAGAGAGAGAGAGAGACGGTGTGAGAGAACAGCCTCCCGCTGCCTATTACAAAGACCAACGCGCGCGGGGTGGTCCAATAGCTTCTTCTTCTTCGTCGTCGTTTCTTCTTCCGTCGATTTTCGCTTCTCTATACGCTTCATCGGCCAATGGCGAAAATCTTTGTCTGTGTACGTTGTGTTTGGTTCTGTTTTTTTTTTTCCTTTTTCAACGGGACGTCCATTCAATTCGTCCTGCAACTCTCGAGAGCTGTTGCGTCGCCCGTGAAATTCGTTAGCAGGTTGAAAGCGAATTTCGCTCCCCCTGGCAAGTGCATTTTCTCGGCACAGGTATATCCGATTTTTACCCAGAAACAATCTGATTAGTTTAAATCAATCACGCATTATTACGTACAGTCTGCAGTTATATTGATGACTTCCTCAATATATCTTTTTTTTTTACATTGGATACGCTGTATCTTTTGCAATATTTAGTAAAAAAAAAACCGAAGAGAAAAACAATTACACAAGGTTGTTGCTGGGTGTTGCGCATCGTTCATAAATTATCGTGCTCGCTACCTTATATACTATTGCTCCGGCTGTAGCGCTGCAGGCTACATTGTCACGCTTCGCCGCGCATATCTTTAACGAAACGTAATTAAAGGAAGATCCATAGCGCGGACTCGCGGCATGAACACAAGGAGCTCAGCCAATTAGCAGCGGAAGGCGCTCGATATTGAATTTTTCTATAGGATATACTTATACATACCTTACACCGCGCAGTTTTGGAAATCGTAGAGTTCCGCGCGCGGTGATGCCTATATATGCGATGAGCTAATTTGGTTGCGCATATTTCTGAAAGATCTGTTTCGAAACGCTCTTCAAACCAAAAAATCGCTAAAACAAGAGGAAACAATATATTTTGCATATGTACGCATCGTATACTCAGTTTTAATTAACAAACCTGCGCAGTGTGTATTCCAAAACAAAATAAAGCTATACCTGTACGATACTTTTAATTTGTTTCACTCGTATAGCTGAGCCAAGCTCGCGCTTGCACGCAAATCATCGATAACTGAAATTACACAAGAACTGTATCCAATCTCTCCTCTAAAATTAATCCGTAAAATTTACGATCAAAACAAAACTGCCGTATTTATCCGCGTACGATAATCCGAACGTATTACCACTCTCTTAGCATCTCCATGAATATTCCATTTCTTATACTCGAGATCAGAATTCCCACGAGTTGAGCGCAACTCATCCAACACAATACATATATATATATATATATAAATTCGAAAACATCCGCGTTATTTCGCGAGCGTACAAAAGCCGCCGCTGAAACCACTGAGAGAAAAAGAGAATCCCTGATGTAGTACACACATCGTCGCGCAGTTAAAGACGTCACTCGTCGTGCGTCCAACAAAAAAAAGCCGTTGAACCCGACGACTATGACGATCGAGAGAAATGTGTCTCCTCGCGACAATAGCCCAGCTTTTATTCTCTCTCGGTAGAAGGAGGAAGCGAAATCGTCGCCGTCTTTCTCTCTGTACACACAGACACACACACGTACATGTGTATGTGAGAGAGAGAGAAGATTTCCTTTCGGATCCGCACGCGGCGCGTACACATACATATAGTGATACACACGTCGAAGGAGGCTAATGGGAGAGCAGCAGCAGCAACAGCAGCGGAGCGTGTGTACAGCCTCGGGAATCGGTCGACTTTTCGAATCTCCTCGGCGTAATTTCTCCTACGCTCCTCTCTCTCTCTCTCCCTCCCTCCCTCTGCAACCATCCTCGAGCCCGCAGCGGTGAAAAGGAAACAAGAGCGCGACACAGACACACACGTACATGTATATAGGTAGGAACAGCGTACAGCTCGCGCGCAACCCACATGACCGGCAAAAAGACATTATTGACCAGATATGGTCAAGCACACAGGCGTACACTCACCGATCGCTACACTCGCGCCTTCTACTCTACACACACACACACGCAGACGCACACAAAACCGACACATACGAGAGACAAACAGCGCACAGGATCGCCTTAGTCATTGCGCGGGGCTCAGCTCTCGCGCAAGCATTAAACTCACCTTGACTTTATTGACGCTGATTTTCCAATGCCGGCCGCGGTGCTTGTATATATATGTATATATATATATATATACATGTATAAATACGCGACTCCGCAAGTCTCCGCGTTGTGTGTTGTCGATAAGTATACCATCTGTTTTCATTCATGTCGCAGCAGCAGCAGCAGCCGTGCGCGCTGTTCTCTTTCTCTCTCTCTTCCACTATCTCTCTATATGTAGCCGCTTATAATAGATGGCTATCGGACGGAATATAGAGGCCCGCGCATATACCGCATCGCTCGTTCTATCCGCCCGCGTTTATAGTTATCCGCAGCGGCGGCGGCGATATTCCCGCACATTATATAGACGCAGATCGACTTATGATAGACACGCGCATGGCTCGGCTCAGCATCAGCTTCCAGCGACGAAAGTCGCCCGGCTCGATCATTTTTCGGACCGGTGCACACACACACACACGCGCGCAGTGCAGTGCAGTACCACACGGCGCGGATGTATTATCATGCTACACTTTACCTGGCGCGTATATGCGCGGGGGGGACTCTATCTGTATAAGTGGAGCGAGCTGAAAAACCAAACTGCGCGGCGACGGCGGGGAGAAAAAAGACGCCGACACGCTCGATCGTGTATAAATATTTCTCATAAATCAGTCCGTCTCGGTGGGCATTAAAAAGACACGTTCTCTCTCTCTCTCTCACTCGCTGGCTCGCTGAGCAAGCAGCAGCAACAGCAGCAGCAACAGCAAGCAGCTTCCATTTGTAGAATATATCCCCATGCACGATGGATGTAGGACGCGACGACGTTCACCGTCCGCATTCTCTCTCTCTCTCTCTCTCTTACTCTCTTACTCTCGTGCGTGGCGTTTTAAAATAACCCAAGCGATCTCGTGTGTCGCCCGACGAAAGTCCTGTACATGTATATATAAACTATAGCGGCTAGTGCCCAACAGGTATATAATATGTAAACTTCGTCCGTGTCTCTGATTCGTATAATCATTCTTTTTTCCCGCCCGCCCCCACGTCCCTACACTTTCCGGCATACACACCGACACTGCGCAGGACACGCACAGAGGCATCGCACGGGTACCGCAGATCTCGCCGGAAGCTCACCAGAACTGCGCTCCTCCCCGCGGGTGCACATCGGACAGCGACACGCGTGAAGCAGCGCCCGTTTGCCGGAGCGAAAGGTCAACGATTCGGCCACTTATACACATTACATGGCCGCGAGAGCTAAAGGAGCGCGTCCGAGAGAGAGAGAGAGAGAGAGAGAGAGAAAAGGGTATATAGAGAGACAGCGCGGCATCAGGAGCGTGCGATATAGCCGCCGGCCAAACGCCGACTTCCTTCCATGGTCCATGTACGTGTGCGTGAGAGGCTGTGTGTGTATATATAAGGTATATACTTGTATGTGTGCGCGCGCGAAACGAGCGTTGCCTCGTTAATTTCGCACGCGTGTATATATCGTACGCGTGCGTGGTATATACTGTATATGTACTCCTCTCTTTCTCTCTCTCTCGCACACTCTCGTTAAAGCGACGTGTGTACGGTTTTGAAGACGGCAGCTGTGGGGATATATATGTAGGTTCTCGCGTTGGCCTCTGCGAAAGTGCGATCAAAGTCTGGGGCCGATCTACCGCGCGTATATGGACTTTGCCCCGGGAATTCGCCGCCCCGGATATATATTTTCGCATTGAATTTATGTTATTCATATATATATATATTCGAACGTCCGTGATTTTATATACATCGCGTTATATATCCCGTCTAAAGTATAGATCTTAAAGATCTTGGAAAATTGTGCGACTTGTCGCGCGTGCGTGTATACCAAGCGCTGCTTCTGCCAATCAGAACGCCTATGTATAGGTTTTGTTTATACTGCATTACAGGTGCATTATATATGTATAGGATTAAAAATCCGATGTATAATGTACATTTTGAGTGAATATACATAGTAATTGCAAAGTCAGAGAATAATTAAGGTTTAATTGATAATTTTTGTTTTATTAAAATATTTCAGCTTTAGTTTAGTATATTCATTAGGGTGTCCCTTATTTCCCAAATTCCAGAAATCGATCATGCTGCCCCTTAGATCGATTTCTTTTAACGGAAAAAACATGTTTGAAATTTCGTGTGACCCCAGATTTAAAGTTTAACCCGTGCCTATAGGAAATAAAGGACACCCAAACATTCATGCATATATATAACGTTATAAGAAATTCATAATCAATGAAAAATGATAAAATCCTTCCTCTTTGCATCATTCTTCATTACATATATATTTGGACTCGCTGCATTATATACGACCTGTGATATTGGACTATCCTGTATAATAAAAATGCATCTCTATTATGGAATTATACATTGGAACACCACGAGGAATCGTGATCTCTTACACGAGCAGCAGCCCGCATGCATGCAGGAAGGGATTGAATTCAATCAAGCAACAGCAGCAGCTCCGATTAAAGCCCACTTTTCTTTTCGACCGATACACACGCACACATGCGCGCGCCCAATATACAATCTATATAGAGGAAGTCGAGCGGCAGCTCCTTTTTCGTATAGCGTACACGCCAAATGCGCACAACGACAAATAAACGCAATTTATTTTGATGGATGCACAATATATATAGAAGCCTGGCTGGATCTTTTCATTCCGATGCGGGGCATATATGCATGCGGAGAGCGCCGCGAGCTCATGTGCGTGTAATCTGGAAAGGCTCTCGCCACGGAGAGCAGAGCGCGGGTGAAAGCATTTTCCCATACGCGCGGCCCGCTTATATTCCAACTACCGCAAGCCGTATGCATATATTCACAGGGCACATCGCTATACACGACTCCATCAACATGCGTACAATACACACACTCAAAGACACGCGTGTATATATATTATACGTATATATAGCGGAAAGACGGTGCGGCGGACACGCGGAGAACCTGCAATTATTTACCTCATTCGTAATAGCCGCGAGAGCGAGCTTATAATACCTAGTCCCAGTTTTTAAATCCTATCCCGCTCAGCCTGTCTGTCTGTGTGTATGTGCAGCGTGGGCTATATATGAGCGTGGCGCGGAGCGAGTGCGAGAGAAGCTCGTCCCGGTGAAAAGTAAGAGTGCAACATATAGCAGTGGTGCAGCAGCGGTGCACGCGGTGTATGTTTATCGTGTGTATAATAAGAGGCGCGAGAGCGCGAGCACACGAAAGGGGTATAGGCGAGTTTGCGGTCGATCTCTCGATCGGCGGTGCACGATGCCGAAACCAGACGTGACGTACGCGCCTGGCAGCTCGCATTGTCCCGGAAATCCGAGCCTCATACATATATTGGCCATTTTCAAACATGGATGTACGTATGCATATGTGTAATACCCAGGAAATGGTGCGTTCTGCTAATTTAACGATAATTGTGATTTTTCCCCCCCCCAATATGTATATATATAATATATAAACATGGAGGCTGCGGTTGGATCTCTCGTACGCGGTGCGCGAAATCGAAAGGGAACGGGATTTAATTCGTTTGATGCGCTAGCCGCGCAGCTCGAAAACCACCGATAGATTGCATACATATATATACATATGATACAAATTATAGCTGCACTCACGACCTTCTTGCCGATATGCAAGGTGAGCTATATGCGGCACCGAAAGGAAATTAAGGAAAATCGAATGATGCGCGCGCGCGCGCCGTAATGCACTTCCTCCTGATGCGCGCGAAATGGCTACATCAGAAAGTAAGAAAAAAAAAAAAAGAAAAAAAACACCCGCTGAATATATAACCTGAATTATGTAAAATTTATAATTTCCTGTATACATATATATACGTGCAGTACACAAAAGTACCGTAAACGAACGTGTACGAAGTAGTCTCAGATATACATGTATATACAAGTCGGAGTGTTAGGCAAACAAGATTGAGATGCTCAGCACTCGCGACACTACTACGACCGGATCATCGAATTTCATGAGGTTTTACTCGTGCATGTGTATATATATATAATACACACACACGTGCGTGCACAACGACGTCTTCATCGTGGCGCGGGACCGCGACGTCGTAACGCAATCCAGTATCGCGTATGGATATACTCCACAGCGTAAAGTCGCGGCTGCGCTCTATCACTGCACCGTATAGCTTTTCCAAATTAACCGATAACTCCCGGTGCCCTAAAAGAGCCGATAAGACTCGACTCGCTCATATGTACAATATATACTCGACCGCTAGTAATCTTATCTCCATATATATGTATATACTTGGTCCTCCTCGACGAAAAAGAAGGCGTATAATGCAGGCGAGAGAGGCTCGTTGCGAGTCCCAGCACGTAGTCGGATGTTATACGGGCGCTAATGGCAACAGCAACAGCAGCAGCGGCAACCACTCTCATTTGCATTGAAAAGAAGCGGCAGCGGCGGCACCTGTCAGCCTTCTTCTATACATACACACACCTCCACAGCTCAAATTGGGCTGTTATTATCCTAGCGGCAATTGGAATCGTCCCAAACGGCTCCCGCCAATCGTGCTATAATCGGAACGATTCGCGTGTCTGTATATAGTATATAACGTATACATAATATATATAGAGGACGATTTTTCGCGAACGAGTATATAGACCCGAGTCCGAGGTGATTCACGCTTCTCGCTTACACACACGCGACACAGGATATCCTTGAAACCTTCTAACGGTCTCTCTCTCTCTCTCTCTCTCTTTTTCTCTCTGTAGCAGCGCTCTCGGTTACGGGAACTTGGATAGGCGCTTTCCCACACGTATACATCTACATGCCGCGAGTTGACTCTCCTCTCTCTCTCTCTCTCTCTCTCGTTCGCTTCTTACTCTCTTCTTCTATACACTCTCCGCGTACAGGGCACACACACACACGAGGAGGCCGCTCTCTTTGCGTTTTCTCCTCTTTCGGCCGCGCCCCTCTCTCTCTCTCTCTCTCTCTCTCTCTCCGTCTGCGTACACTTTCTGCCGGTTTTTTTTCTTCCGACTTGGCCGCGGCAACGGCTGAGTCCGCCCGTTATGTCTTGCACGTAACTCGACGTCGTGCTAGACTCTCTCGGTATATACATTTTGAATTCACACATGTATGTATATAGACGGTACACGTGGCGGTGGGTGTATATAGAGGAACGGTGGCAGCTGTACCTCTCATCTCTCTCATCTGTCTCTCTCTCGTTGCCGGCTGATCGTCATCGGGTCGACTTGGATTTTTCGACTGCTCGACGTGCAGCTATGCGCCCGGTGCAGCGCACCCCGGGCTTCTGTCACGAAGTTCTTGCTCGTCTCGCGAGTACAATGAATGTATGGGTAATACCCGTGGACGAGATGTTGAAGAATAAGCGAGCGTATTGTACTCATCGCAGTTTCTGTAGCATTATCCTGCCCAGTTTTGAAATATTTAGATACCTAAAAGTCTGCGGAACGATTCATTGGATGGATTATTCCGATAAAGTAGCTATTAAAATATCCAATCCAATATACGTGTATTGATCGAAGTTTGGGCTATGCAGTTCGTAAAATTGAGTCGCTCATCTCATACCTTTTTCATTTGATAAAAATAGCTCTTTTCTCTTTCATGCAGTGACGAGAGTCGCACCTTTTTAATTTTTATCGCGCAACTTCATAAAATCCAACATAAATCGTCGCAAATTTTATCGACCTATTCGCGTTGTAGAATACAGCAAAAAAGATCTCTTCAGTTATCACCTCCGTCCTCAAATACGCGGTACCGTATATATAAAAATTCCGCACGAGGGTCGATCGAATGCAAAAAAAAAGATACCATAGACGGCGACGTGTAGAAGCACGCATCACAACGCTGCACACGCAACGTACCTATATATATATATCGAAAAAGTCGCGCAGTACAGGCGCATCATCGGTCGCGCAAAATTTCCAAATGCCGCAGTGCAGAAGAAGGAGCGAGGTGACGTCGTCGGCGGCCGGGACGGAGGCCCCCCATCGTCGCTCACGAATTCACCTCGCAGCTCCTCCTCCGCACGCCTGCAACGTCAACCCGCGTGTATATAGGAGCACGCGGAGCTCACTTTTATTTATGGCGCCTGTTTTTATTGCCTGGGAATTTGTGACTCTCGCGCGCGGCATACACTGGAACACAACAGCGCATACAACGGCCTGTTTCGAGCAAAATTAGCGCTCCTTATTTTCAACTGGCTATATATGCGCACCATGTCTTTGAACTTTGTACTCCTGCTGCACCACCAAAGATAAATCAACTGGAATATATACATATATATGTATATGTCGTTATATGGGTAAGTTTATACTTGGGTTGGCTTGCAGCAGAGCAACGGAGCCTTCGCTGTGCCATTATGTTAGCCGCACCTTTAAGGATCGTTGAGAAATCATTTCTTTTTTTTTTTTCTACTTTTCTTTCTTTTTCTCTTCTTTCGATCTGTCATAACGTACGTGCACGCGCGCGCGCGCCTTTACGCAATTTGTGTGTATGTGTGTGCCTACTATATAGGAAGCGGGAGAAAAAACGATCTGAGAAATTGATTTCGAGGTGGCGCACTGCACCTTTTTCTCTCTCTCTCACGCGTCTATTTCTTCGATTCGTTAGGGAGACGTACGAAAAAAAAAAATGAAGATTCCGTTATCGCGATGAAAAAGGAATTGGTGTTTATCCGCGGCAAATCTGTGGCTGCGGCATTGTCCTGTGCCAATTATACAGTTTCATACTTTTGTTAATCATGCTCAAAGTTACCCTTCCCAAAATTACATTGCACATCGAATTGATTTATACGCTCGTACAAGTTATACTTTCGCCATTGGTTCAATTCTCGTCTATGGAGTACAATTATATGATTTATGCCTGATATCGCATCGGGCTCAGAGTTTGCACGAGTGTAAAGATTATTGCGTACACTGTGCGCGCCATTGTGTCAATAAGAAAATAACAAGCTGTTTCGCCGATTACACATTCCCACCGTTCGCTCAATTGTCACACAATGGCATGTACATATACGTATAATGTATCAGTCGCACGAACCGCGGTGCGCAGCCTTTCTCATTCGGCTTATATGTTTTGACAATTATTATATCTTCGAATATCGCCATTACGTTGCGCGAGCGTGAAATTTTGTAACGCGCTGCACACCTCTCGTGTACACGCGTTGTGACAGGCTTGTAAAAGGTCGCGGGAAATATTGAAATCGCGTCGCTTATACGGGCATCTCGACGTTATAATTAAAAGAGAGCAGATAATTGTGCTACACGATCGAGTGTCCAAAACACAAGGTCCCTATATATTATACGATTGATTCTATGTATATATATATAAACGAGCTCCTATCCCATTCATTTTTTCTCTCTCTTTCTCTCTCTCTCTCTCTCTCTCTGTTACCTCGTGAACTCGATTCAGAGATCAGCTGCGGCTGCGGCGTCTATAACGGCACGTGCTTTCATCGGCTCTCTCGCACACGCGACTTATCTATTTATCTACAGAGAGATTTCGATTTGCCGATGAATGACAAGTTTGTTAAGCGGCTGCCAGTCTCTTTTCGGGGCCTGGTGTTTATAGGTGACTGGTCGGAATGGCTATAATAATAATAATAGAGAGAATGAAAAAAAAAAAAAAATAGTCGGCCGAGCTTACCCATTCCCATTGAAAAATGAATCGGGGTCGAAGATCGCGAGTGTAATATCAGTCAGTCAGAGACGCCGCGTGACCAATATATATGTATATATATATATAAGCTCGTGACCCTCTTACCCTCCGATATGCAGGTCGTCGTACTCTTGTATACATAGCGGTAAAAACGTCTATGCGATGCCCGCAGTATAACCAGTTGTGCAGTGTTGCCTCTCTCTCTCTCTCTCTCTCTCTCTCTGTGTGTGTGTGTGTGTGTAGATATCTTCCACAATGTAATACTATGATTCCGAGTTGAATAACAAGAGTATTATGTTTCGCGCGTAACGCCACCACCGCCGCCGCCGCCGCCGCTGCTGCTGCTGCTGCTGCTACTCGCGACCAGCGGAGCTTGACCTCGAAGAGAGGAAAATTCAGGTCTCCGCTTCAGCGAGAACCGAGGCGCCTGTGTGCACCTTTTCGCGCATTAAACGATTCGAAGCCCCTTTGCATCAGCTACCGTTCGGCTACAGCTACCGGCTATACCTTACATACCGCTGATATAACAAGAGATCGTTTTATTTGTCAAAGTTCTGCAGGTCTCTTAGCATTTATCAGCTCGCGACAATTCGTTTCGCTTATGCTTTCGCAATTATTAACTTTCGTCCTGTACGCATATTGTAATTGTCATCTCGAAGCTTAAAGATATACCGCAGACACTTGCCAACATGCACGCACACACACACACATACACACGCAGACGATAGAGTGGCCGAAATCACTTCGTCTGCCCCCCTTTTTAATAACGAGTTTTGAAAGGGATTCGCTTAATTACGCGGCTCTGGTGTGCCGGTGCTTGCTAACGAACGAGAAAGGAATGCCGACCGTACGAAGACGAGAGATTATAAAGCTTTTATGGGTCCGTCGTATTTTTATGTATGTATATTTTTGGCAGGACGAAAATATGTACACTTCATTATCGACTTTAAGAGCACTCACGGAAGCTTCTCGGTATACCTATATACGTTTGTCTGCTGCTGCTGCTGCTCATCGACGTTAAATCTTGAGTGCTCGTTGCGCAAGTCGACGTGTGTGTGCTCTTTCCTTTTCTTTTTCTTCTTACTCTTGGACCTCCACGTGCAACCTGCTTCCATTACTCTCTACATCGATATTGTTTCTTTTTTTACCTCTCTCTCTCTCTCTCTCTTCTCTCTCTCTCTCGGGAAGGCGTGTAATTATGTAAATACAAATTCCGCGAAATCGACGTTACTGTGTACAGTAGTAGCTCCTATTTAACGCGATTTTCGGCTCGTTTCACATTCTATTAGATCACAGCACGTGTATCCGGAATTGCCAAGGTCTCGCGTTCTTTTCTTTCTTTCTTTTTTCCCTCCGAGTCATATCCTCCCGCAAAATTCATGTCGAGCGGCATACTTCACGTATACATACTTTCTCATTTCGTAATTTGAGCCCGATTCGTTTAAATTAACAGCGAGAAAAAGCGAGTACAAACGAAAAAAGAGTTTTGAATTAGGAATTGTACCGGCCAACTGGACCAAAAGAAAAAAAGAAGAAGAAAAACGAATCACCTATCAATTCCCACGTTTGTCTCGCGTACACGTGTCTTTACGCACCTGAACTTTCTCCCTTTCTGGTATTCACGAGCGTAACAATTATAGCCAAAAAGTCAAGCGAACTTTTTTGCATTAGACACACCTGTATTTATAGGCTGTGCGAAATAAAGAAAAGCGGTAGAAGAGGCGGAGTTATAATTAATGAATTATACTTATATCCTTGTACCAACAGTATCATAGGTATATGTATATAGGCAGCTTACCTCTTTAACGGGTGTTCCTGGGCGCGATAACGTTGCACTCGTTCGCCTCGCTCGCGGTTTCGCACGAAATTGGCGCAGCTATAGAGAAGCATTTCTTAATTACTGCGTTCTTTGCGAGGTTCTCTGGCTGAGAGGATATGAAATCATTATGGCTCAGCGGCGCAGGAAGCGGTCGAGAATATATAGCGGCGAATAAGTATATATCGAGTTCCATAAAATAAGATCTTCTCGCTGCAGTATATGTATATACCTTACGAGGGTCTTCGGCTTTTAATTCTTTCCCTATATTATAATTGCTCGCTGGCATTCGAATACATAGCGCGGGGTTCGAGTCGACGACAATGAGTCAAGGCCGTTGAATCAGATAAGCCGCCAAGATGAGATCGCGGAACAAGGGGAGCGCGCAGCAGTGCAGTGAGGATTTCGCGGCTCTATATAACTGCGGTGTCGAGAATGGCGGGATCGCAGCGGCAGCGGCCGGATAAAGTCGTGACTCGATGTCCTAGCGTGGAAATATCATTAAAATAATGCCGACGGATTGAAAAAGTAGAGGCTGTGCGCGCGATACGTCTATATCTTCGGCCGTTGCTGCCGCTCTTACTCCCCCCTCCAGTCGATATATTTTCCACGACAATCGACGGGCTGTGTGTGGACGCGACAAGAGCCATATAGCCGTTGTTTGCAGCTGAGAGAGAGATCAATCCTTTACCGGTCGACACGTATATACACACATATATATAGAGTTGTCGTGTTCTAACCGAGCGTGGGATCAAATCGACCGGAATCATTGGCGCGGCGCGCGACTCGCTCTTCTCTTGATTCTCCAAGCTGTAAGTGTGCATACAGTGGAGGCGAATGTCGCACGCGCGCGTGCAGATAAATGCAACCGGGCATTTAAGAACTCGTCTAACCCGCGTGTGTGCTACATGTGCATACGGTGGCGGCTCTCTATGACGAGCCAGTAAGTATATAGATGTCAGCAGGAGAAGTTGACAGTGCTGAATTGGCGATAGGATCGGTATATATATATATACCTATTGTGCACGCGGCGGAGGAACTTTACGGAGAGAAGTGAAGGATATAGTGCCGCTGAGCTGCAGGAGTCGACTAATTTTTCGCCGTGGATCGATCAGCCGTATGAACGAGAGGATCGAATAACAGCGGGCGAGTAACAATTTTTATCACGAGCTGAACTCGTTGATGCGCTTGTGTATATATATACTTAATAGGTACAGTGCACCGATCGCGACGACACGCATTGATTGCGCTATTGCACATATATGCCAACCGATTCTGCAGTGCATCTCGTCGTCAAGTCCCAAAAGCATATACGCGTTGAGAATCAAGTATCTAAGTATTTATACTTATTCGCAGCTGTGTTATATCGTAAGATAGTTGATTATATAACTTCAAGAACAACAGAGTTCATCTATAATATTATGTAGATAAAACGATTCAATCGTAGCGCAAATAAAATAGGTTGAATATCGTCTATTATATTGGAACACGGAAAGGCGCGATTCTTCATCTTCTCGAATCTTAAAAGAGCCGATCCCTAGCATATATACGAGTTAGGCAACCGCGCATATACACACTGTACACAACTTGTTCAGGTATATATATATACAAGCGCCGCGCCGTCGTCGCTTCTTCCTCAGCAGCTCCCCCCCACGTGTGTCCGAGTGTATAACATACATCCACACACGCACACCGTATAACTTTCTTCTCTTCTTCTTCGCTGGCCTGAATTCTCCATCTTTCTTTCTCCCTCTCTCTCAGGGCCGTCTCGCGAGGCTGACCCGCAAAAAAGGAGAAGAAGGCTGCAAAGCGAGAGAGAGAGAGAGAGAGAGAGAGAGAGAGAGAGAGAGAGAGAGAGAACATATCGGCGCACAGCAAGAGAGAAGATTTTAGGGCTCTCGGGCCGTCCGATATTATATACCTGCGCTTATACGCGGCGCACACTTTGGGCATGGCTCTCTGCTCTCACTCGAAATTGTATACGCCGTCGAGCCGCGAGAGATGTTTTAGCCGGCATATAGAAACTGGTCTGACTGGACCAGCGCCGCAGCAATATATATATAAGCCCATAACGCTCTTCTAGCGGAGTCGTTCTCCGCTGATGCTGCTGTAGTAGCGCTGCACTTCGTGGGTGCTCAATATATAGCCGCGCATGTATATGTACAGCAGCGGCGGCGGCGCGCGCTCCAAACCTGAATTGCGAAGGTTCTCAAAGCGCGTTTCGTTCTCTGCACGCCCGATGCGCCTGGTTTTCGGCCTTATATTGCACATCACCATCCAAATGTACGTATACGCAGTTCGTATACATAGTTATTGACAAGTGGTTAAACGGTACATTCCGCTGCTGTAATAATCGATCGCGCCTCCATTGTTCGCCGCGAGCAATCGACGAAAATATTGATTCATCGTGTACATACAGCATGAATTTTGAATTCAACGTATATTCTCCTTATATGTACGAAGTGTATTATAAACAGCTGTTTGTATCGAGTCCTGATGGACTATATACTCGGGTCGCAAAGTTTAATAAACCCCTCGATGGCGATGAGTTCGATTTCAAGGATCAATTAAATTTTTCCTTGTAATTACACAGGGGAGAGGGAAAAAAGAAGTAGGCAGAACGCACGGCAGTATATAGTATATAGCTCCGTTGAGTGACACGTGCGCGCTCGGTGGTTTTCTTATTGAAGGAGAAAGTCGCGTTTTTTGAGTCAAAGATATATATATATAGA
>UELU01130906.1:0-56730 GCA_900490025.1 Megastigmus dorsalis
CTCTCTCTCTCTCTCTCTCCCTCTAGCTCTGGCTTCCTCCCGTTCTCGCGAGGAATGAGAAAGAACGTCGTTAGGCCGATGCGTACAGTGGGGTCGTACGCTCGCTCGCTCGCTCGCTCGCTTCCCCCTCGTCGACGCGCCAGAAGAGCTGAGCGAGCGAGCGAACGAAATAGAGAGAGAGAGAGTGAGAGAGCGAGATGATGTACATATATATATATATATATATATAGATAGCGGGGGGGTGGCGATGGGCGTCGTTAGCAGGGGCTTTCTCCACTCCGAAGGGGGGTGGGATTGTGTATTCAAGATAAACCATTCCCGTCGGCCTGTCACGTGTGCACCGACCATTTTGCTGGAAACATAATGCGACTCGAAACGATGTTAAAATATGGCGCGTCGTGTGCCCTCTCTCTCTCTCTTTCTCTTTCTCTTCGCTCTCAACCAGATTACGCGCGTTCGCGTTCTCTCTATCCCTCGCGCACGCACACACACGCACACGCACGCACACAAGAACGCGCGAATTACGCGAGCTCTCGCGAGTATAAGACAGGACGCGTGCATTTTCCTTATTTTCGTTGGTAAACATATATATATATATATATATATATAGATTTATCGCGCCGTGCGGAGTTTCCAATAACGAAGCTCCGAATCTTTTTTGCGTCCGCTGATTCTCTCTCTTTATTTGTCTTGCGTCCTATGCGATATCCTCGTCCCCGCGCGCGAAAAACTCATACGCATATCGATGAGAAGTATAAATATATGCGTGGATGTATATTACAAAAAAAATAGGCATTATCTTACTATTTTTTTATTCATTTATATTCTATTTCTTTTTATAAAAAATGAATTAATCGATAAAGTTTCTATATCTAAGTCTTATTATCACAGACAGTTCGTATACATCACTCAGTTTCACTTACGTAAGCACTTCAACAATTCATTAAATACACTACATGTGACACTCGAAACGCTGCAGTTTTTCCCTTTATAGCTCTTAGAAAAGCATTATATATATTTTAGCTAAAAACTTGCCACCTATGCACACGATGAATCTTCTCTAATATATATATCACACTACATCACCGCAGAGTCTCTCCTGAAAATCAATCACAACAAGAACAACAACAATTGCCGAATACCGTTTAGCCGGAAAAGATCCGGCTTTATAAGCCGCAAACTCGAGCGAAAGATGCGCAAAGCCCGTGAAAAAGCACCGAAAGAGCGGTAGAGGTAGTACATATATTTTAGAAGTGGAGAAAGTGGTCGACCGGTCAGCCAGGGCGCGTACCGCGGCACTGACCACTTGCAGCTGCATCCGCTGCACGAGATGCATTCACCAACACAATCGAATCCGTTGCACATGCGGGAGCGATATATGTGCACCAACGAGAAACGAGCATCCACGCCGCGAGCACTCGTGGGTGGGGCAGAACTCCGACAGAGAGAGAGAGAGAGAGAGAGAGAGAGAGAAACTAAACGCCGCGACGCCCTGCTGCTGCTGCTGCTGCTGCTGCTGCATCACTCTTTCTCTCTTCCTCTCTCACTCTCACTTTCTCTCTCTCCTCGCTCTTTCGCTCTTTCACTTTCACTCTCTCTCTCTCTCTCTCTCTCTCTCTCTCTCTTTAGCCCTGGCTGACGCGCAATATACTCGTTCCGCCGTGCAGCGATGAAAATTCACGAAACGTCCAACGCCTCTCATCGATTAAATTACACCGGCCGCCCGTATCTTTCTCTATATATCTTACTGTGTAGTATCGATTTTACGCGGGGAGCGGGATCGACGAGAGAAATAACGAGTACAGTTGGGATGTGTGCAAGAATGGACACGTGTCGAGCGATTGGATCGCGGGTGACCACTGCGTCCCTGCTACTTGCAATGTTTCTGCATATCGAAGATCTGCGGGATGCCGCGTCGTTCTGTGGAACATTTTGTCAGATTAATTGCGATTCGCTATAGTGGGAAAAATAGCTGTTTTCAAAAGTATAATTACCGTATATGCTTTCGAGAGTTAATTTTGATTGCTATACTAAATATTCGTTTACCGTTTCTATAATATCATAATCTTAATTTTTTTCAAGTATATGTATACTGCTGAACGTAAATGTAAAATGAGATCAATCACACAATTTCTTTACACTTTTATTCCATTTACATTGCATATTTGTACCTACCTATTATAGTATGATCTTTAATAAGTTGTTTGGATAAATAAGTTAATTAATATTTTTTTAAATTTGCTTGATTATTATAAAACAACAATATATGCGAAATTTCGTGATAAGCAGACAAATCTCTCAAACATTTCAAATTAAGTATACAAATGAGGACGTTTTCGAAATTTCCCGATCTCGGTGGCAAAGACGTATTTCAATGTTTTAAAGAAAAGGATGTAGCTTTAATTATTTTAGAATAACTTTTTGATATCAAATATTTTTAATTTATAATTTATATAGGAAAATCGAAACTCGGAATGCTGAAGTCTAATAACATAAACGGCATCAAACGCTACCAAAATTGCAACATTTCTTTCACTTCAATTTGTAAGCCGTGTAATGTGAAATGCGTCTTTATAATCGGAAAATTTTGAAATACCTCTACTACATAATTCCATATAATGCTTGAACACGAATATTTATGTTTTGATCACGTCCTTTCGTTCAATTCATTTTTTATTCGATCGAACGAGAACCACTATTTCCAACTAGCTATATATATGCACAATATAGAGAGGGCCGCGTTTCAACAATTGTAATCATACGCTGACCAATCGCACATTCGTTTACCACACTTTTATCCTTCCACGATCGTAACGCGAATCAGCAGCAGCACAGAGAGACGATGTCGCACAGTCGCAGGAGGAATCTTCTCTGTCTCTTGCAAAGATCAAACGAGCTGGAGTAAAGCGAGAGCAAAGGAAGAAGCAAACAGAACCGAGACGAGTGTATACTTATATGTATAAGGTGCGACACTTTGAACGTCGGCTAGATCGGAGTGCCGCCGGTAAAAGACTAGTGACCTCACACCCCTTGCACCTTCGAATTTCGTCTCTCACGAATTATGCTTCCACTCCTCTCTCTCTCTCTCCCTCCACTTTTTACAGCCACGGCATATTTATACGTACCGGTGCGGAGAGTACCTTTGCATACATCTTCTCTCTCTCTCTCTTCATTTCGAACAAAGGACCCGAATAAATACAAATAGCGCGCTTGAACAATAGCTCCATGGCGTTGTCTCTGTCCTGCCACACACCGCCCTACAGTGTGTGCTACTGCATCTTCCCCCCCTCTCTCTCTCTCTCTCTCTCTCTCTCTCTCTCTATCGCTAGTTTGCTGGCCCAAAATCAAAGAGCCCAAAAGGAGAGGGGAGAAGCTTCGCGGTATAATTGGCTTTGGCCCGCCGTGCGTCAAATCCTTGATTAGCATACTCGCCTCGAGATCTCTTTCGTCACGCGCATATAAATATCGCGCGAGCGCTTTTCGTATAAACATATATATACCTGAGCTGCTCTCTCTCTCTCTCTCTCTCTCTCTCTCTCTCGCACTGCGGCCATAGATGAGATTATGCCAAGCGTAAACGAACTCGTCTCGTTGCCGCTGCAGCGACCGAGTTTTTAATATAAATTAATACAATTTTAGCAGTAACAATTGCTGAATGGGCAACTAGTCGGATTCATAGTGTATAAAGATTGCCGGGGCTGCAATTCCAGTTCAGCAAGCAGTCGTTATGATACATATTTGCCTATAGCACTGTCCTATATATATATATGCATTTTTATTAATGCAAATCTTTCATGTGAAAATTCAATTAATTTTTAATTTATTTAGCAAATGCCAACTTTAAGATGTTGTTGATATATCTGAAATCTAAATTATATTAGAAGCGGAAATATTATCACATTATTCGTGAGAAGCAAAGATTTGGTTGGCTAAACGCATATTAGTTGGACACATAAGAAGTTTTCGAATGTCACGACCAAAGCTTCGCGTGGCGAGAATTAAATATAGTCAAGAGTTTGATCGTTTGGTTTTCGTCTTTCAATCATTTGAATGTATGGCAAAAACAAAGATTTCGATATCCCAACCAAATAGCGATAATCTATGACCGAACGTGCTGGCAATTACCAAAATTATACAGCTCGCACGACGAAATTTTTAGATACTGTACATAACCCTTTGCCATTGATTATTAAAAATGTTCATGAAAAGACACTGTATACGTTACTCGAATATACCAACGCTATATACGGCAATACTTATTATACAAAACTATTTCTTTAAACGCTCGACCGCCCGCTAGTCATTGGACAATTACCATACACAGCATCGCAAAACGATCGCACCTCTTGTCGCTCGCGATCGGCAAGAGCATAAAGTTAATGAAATTCCTCGTCGCGCGCACCATCTCTCTCTTTTCCCGGCGGGTCAGCGCCAGCAGCAGCAACGTTTTCGCGCTTATCCGCGCGCATCCTATGGGCAAAAAGCCCGTAGCGAAAGGAGAGTAGAGGAGGCGCGCGGCCCGTTGACCCGAAGATTTTTTACTCGGGGGACGCTAGCTCGCGCGGCCGAGTGTAGGACGAAACCGGACCACCCTGTCATTAGCATACAAAGCTCTTGGCTCTCCTCCTCCTCTCTCTCTCTCTCTCTCTCTCTCTCTCCCTCTTTGCTGTCCCAGCAAGTGGTCCACGCCGGCGGTTAACGACTGTCATTACCGTTCGCACTCTCTCTCTCTCGCTCTCTCGCTCTCTCTTTCTGCTTGTCTCCCTTGCAGAAATTTCGCCAGAGCAATGTGCTCGGGCGCTCTCTACGGGCACTTCCGCCTTTGCCCGCCTGCCCATTTGCGCCTTTATTTGCGCGTTACTACTTTGCACAGTAGAGAGAGAGAGAGAGAGAGAGACCCTCGCAGCGGCAGCACGGAGTTCATGTACTATATATACGTTCACCGGCAGACACACAATGCGCGCGCGACTCGCTTTTGCCCGCGACACTGTGTGCGGATTATTAAGAAGAAAAAGCTGCCGACGATTTTATTGACTCGCGCGGTCTCTTTCTATCTCTCTCTCTCTCTCTCTCTCTGCTGGTGAGTCGTAAACAAAAAAAAAAGGGAAGGATCAACTCGGCGACGACTTGGCTTGCTGGCGATCTCCCATTATGCACTGTTTTAGCGAGGCCATTGTGCAGTGGGCAGTCCGATGTTTCTTGCTTGTTTAAGGTATAGAGGATTTAGTCCGGTCTGACTAATTATACACCGGCTATAACAATGTAACGCTTGTTCCTCTTTTTGTCCTTCGTATAATAAGTGATTTAACGAGGGGTTTATACATTTTCATTGGAAGTGCACTTTTGTGGAGGAGTAAATTCTACCCTATTATGTACTTTAAACTTCAGTTTTATTAGGCTTTAATTGTTATACGTTGTTGGCATTGCAAGTACTTCGAATTAAAGCTCATTCATTTTCTGATACTTTCTATTTTCACACAAATAACAGATTAACCATTCGAGTTATTTACTAGCAGCTGAATTCTATAAATATTTGTAGTACCATTAATAAATGTTGAGTAATAAGTAGAAAACTAAAAATATTATATATTAATTTGTGTAAAATAAAATCGTAACAAATGTTGATACAATGAATTTTTATAAGAAAGGAGCATACGCGTAGGTTTAGAATGTTAAATAAAAATTAAATAAAAATTTATTTATTGTTCTAATGTCTATTTTCACAAAACGTTATATATAGGTACATATGAACATTATTATTATACGCATTTTAAAATAAAGACTAGTGAAATAGTTTTATCAACACTAATATGATATGCGATGTAAGAGAGAAAGAGGGAGTCGATAATAAGTTACGCGCATTCAAATGAAAGACTTCATAAAAACATCTCAAAGAATAAGCCTTTAATTCGGATATCCATAGTGGATTCAATTGCAATGTCACGCATCCTCGTTGTCTCCGTCTGCATAGAGTCAACGTGTGAGATCAACTCGTATCAACGAGTCCTAACAAACGCTGATTTGATTATCAAGCGGTAGAATTCGTGTATGAAGCCAACCGCCAACTTTCTCTTTCTCGCATCCTCCACACTCGTTTCTCTTATTTTTTGTCCACCATTTTTTGCGTCCACTCGCATCGAAATGGATCTCGTACGCGCCCGAGTAAAAAAAAACAGAGGCTCTTCATGGCACGACAACGAGACGAAGCAGCGACGACCCTCGTCCCACTGCCACGACACCCAATGGCTTTATTTCATCCTGTGCTATGTATACTCGCTTTTTTTTATACATATATATACACATTTCGAACGAGCAGCGAGACGGGGGATATAGGCTCGCGCGAATTATTCAAAACCCCCATAGTCGGCTGGCAAAAGTGCAGCCGTCGTCCCGCAGCCCAGAATAATCCCACGTGCCTCGCTCTGCTACGATCTGCATAAGCAAGAGTGGCGTATAGAGAAAGAGAGAGAGAGAGAGAGAGAGAGACAGAGAGTGGCATAAAAAACATTCCGGTTGGAGGAGGGCAAAAAATTGTGGAAAAAAAAGGAGAACGAGTCGGTCCGGAAACGGCGTTCATGGCCCGGTCAAATGCGTGCGAGTGTATGCGGAGCTCGGAGCTTTGATTCACTCGGCGATGCGTCAGCGCTATATATACAGCAGGTCAACCTCTCTGTGTCCGCTTTATTGTATGCCGTCGCTTGACAGATGATCGAAGAACAAAACGAGTAAAATTTCTCGCTTTTTCCGCGGTAGGGTTAGTTCTTTTAAGAGACTCGTTTTTTGTTATTCTTAAAATATTCATGTACGAGAGTCACATGATATATACAGTGTTTTTACCGTGACACTATAACAAATGGAACATTTCGTTACTTACCCCTTACTTTTGTTGTAATAATTTTGCTATGGAGTTGAGATACTGTGAAATAAAAACTATCCTTTAACATTTGTGCTTGTAAAGAACGTGACAGAAGTACAATTTTACTATTTCCGTATTATTTAAAAAAAAATGTCTCTTTATTTGATCAACTTGCAATTCTATGAGTGAAATAAATTACACATTTATTTGGGATCTTTAATCTCGATTATAGCATTTTTTTGATAAAAGCAATTATTATTTAAAAATGAAAAGCTTAATGCAGTGAATTATGAGAACGTGGATCCCATCGAATGATACGCATATATAAAATGAGGTCTTCTTGTGTACTGAAGGATCATTCTGCTTAGCATGGCAACTGAATGCTACTGTTAAATTCTATAGATAATATTAATGATATAAAAACAACATTCTATAGTACATTCGTATAACCATTTTGTGAATTACATTTACAATTCATTTATCTTTTATTTCTGCGCGTTGGACCAAAATGAGAAAAAAATTTTTAAACGGATTATTAATGTTTTCAAGGTATATTTTCTTTACACAAATCAAATGACAATTTCAATGAAAAATAGTTTCTCTACGTTTCCAATCCTAAAATGTTGTAGTACACTTGACATAATATGGAATTCCCACGTTCAATTTAAATTTATTATATAAATCTCATTATATCGAATACAAGATAACCGAATTATTTGTTTCTGAAGTACTCTTGCAGGTGAAATTTAGCGCGTAGAACTGAATATATGGGTCGCAAGTTTAAGCCAAAAAATACACGTCAATGGTCAAAGTTAGGATGCGTGCAGCTCGTACATCAGTATAGTTTCAGTCTGGATAATAGTTTGTCGTATGTCCTTTCGAAGTCGACTATTGCCGCACTTGAGCATCCGAGAGTTCTCTGCCTTTACGCACAGGAAGCTGAATACGTCGACGGCCGATTTACATAAGATTCGTGCCGCACTGGCCCCATATTGTACAATCGGGACACACACCTAAGTCTCCCTTTTTCCCTTCCGTAGCGCGACGTTTTTTTCGCAGTCCCTTGTGCTCTTTTAATACCGGGCCCGCGCGCCCGGCATCTTATTTGCATATAACTACTGGCCCGGCGCGATGCGACGGTCCCTCGATTCCCACACCACAGTCATCTCAAACATTCTAGTCTTTCGCTTCCTGTATGTGTGTGCATAACTTCTTTAACGCTTTATTCTACTCGTGTTATTCTTTCGCCTTGTAGCGTATATTGGCTTTCTTTATGCGTGAGATTTTCAGATTGTCTTTTTCTATAAAGACGATGCCTTATGGTATAATGTTGAGAAAATAAGTGATGAAAAACTAGTTTTGGGAACAGGATACTTCAAAAACTTAAACTTGTTTTGTGCTCTACTATACCTGCTAATGTAATAAAAATATGATGCAGGGTTGAGATTCTGGTCGATAAAGCTGAACTTTTCCTTTTTTGAAATGGAATACCTTAAGAAAAGCCAATTACGTTCTTACCTACTAAAACACTTTAAAAATAGCGTGTACATACATAATAATTTCTTATTTTTATTAACTATTTCAAATATTTGAAAATTCAATTTCTGATTAGTTTTTATCTTGCGTGTTCCTAAACATGATAAATATTTAAAGCTGAGTGAAATATGAGAGAATAGAGTTTTTTTTTTATATCACAGTGATGATGGAATTCGGATCTCTAAAAGTATATAACGTATATAAAATATTTTTAGAGTAATTTTATGAATAAAAAGGGATTTTAAATATTTTTTTGTTATCTATATATGTACTAATGATACTGGTTAAAATATTAGCTTTTGCTATATAAACTGTAAAAAATGACACCCTTTGCTAATCCTATAGTAAAAAGAGAAAATGTTTATTTTATTCCTCCCTTATACATTAGAAAATCTTATCGATAAATCACATAAATGTAAAATATTGTATAAAAAATTGTATTTTGGTAATGTAAATGGTAAAGATCACAATCGTCGTCGGTAATAGGGAACCTATCGATTCCTCATTTAGCATAAAATAATGCATGTAAAATAAAAATGTCCATAAGATGATAATTCCACGACAATAAGAAATAAGAAAATAAGCATGCATAAAGAAGTATAAAAAAATCCAAAAGACAATCCCTCTTGAAATAAATCTACGTTGAACGATTACAATAAGATATATAGCACGTAGCAAGAACAAAAGTAAATAGGTATATATGCTCAATGAAGGCCTGCCACATTCTCCTCTTGATAATAGAATTGTACATCAACCTCCGTCCCGATTCTCTGGCGCAGCTCGTCCAAAACGCCTACTTGTATCTGCTCGACGTCCTCTTCTGGGCAATACTCGTCCTGGCTCGATCTGCAGGACAGAAAGCACAGAAAGAATAACGTGAAATAGGAAGTGCAGAAATAGGTCCAATTACGCGCGGCAGACGCGCGATAATCAATTATTCCCGTTGCGTAATTCCTCGCGTGGCTAATGGTCTATTATACAATTATTGCTGGCAGTAAATTTCTCCGGTCTAATTGTTTCTGCTAAATAAAAGAAACAATCGCCTCCGCTTTCTCTCTCTCTCTCTTCTCTCACTCACTCCCTCACGCACACAGCCAGCCCGCTCACTCTGCGCGAGTCTGTCTCGTTTGCACGCGACGGCGGCGACATTCGGCAGAGCGCGACGCTTCGTTTTATCCCGGAACGGGGGGCGCGACATGCCTAATGGTCGTACCCGCGTGCGGCGAAAAAGAGAAAGAAGGAGGGGGCTAAAGAGCGCGCGAGGGGCTACAGGGAGGTGAATGAGAGGGGATGGAGCTAAGGGAGGGTGGAAGAAGCGAAAAAGACCGGCAGAAGGGGGGAGGGAGCCCGAGGAGGGGAAGAGAAAGAGATATTAGGAGACGGGGAATAGTTTGTATTATGTGCGCAAAGTGGGGTGAATCGATCTTTTTTCTTCCGCGGCTGTGTCCACCCCACCCCTACGTATACTTGCGCGCGACTCCGCCGACACATGCACCGAAGCACAGCACCGCCGAATGTCTCGCATACTAACAACGACCTCGGGTTTCTTATCGATAGGTGGCGCCAGAGTCTCTACCAGGGATACTTTTTTTTTACTTTATACAATGTTTATGTTGAATATACCTATATGTTTTTTCTAGCACATATACACGAATTTCATTTTTGCTTGATTATGTGTTTTATTAAATGTTAAGTTTAACAAAATGTGCATGTGTACCACGATTGATATGAATATCATGAGTAACAAGAATAGCAAAATAAGCTTTATATATTAAAATAAACTTGCCAAGTATTATGAAGGTAGTTTTAATTAGTTTAACTTTCAAAAATTTTTGATTTAATTTAAATTGAGAATCATCAGCGATAAAGAGAAAGACAACTTTTATTACTGGAATGTAGAAGAGATATTTTGTGTTGCACAAATTAATGTTAGTTACTCATTATCTTTTCATACACTTTACTTATTTAACTTTATTACTATTATTAATTTTATTTTATTGCAATTATAATTTTATATGGTTTAGTGCATTGTTTAATTCTTATTGATATAAATCTATTAAAAAACATTTTCTGTAATTTATTTATAATATGTATTTAAATATGAGAAAAGTAATAAAATGAGACACAAAAATGTAATAATATATATCAACGTTCTTACAGCACAAGTAATAATAAGCATTTATTAATTTAATTTAAGTTTAATGTTCAAATAGAATGATAAGATTTAGTTATTTATAATTTTGTAATACATTTATTCAAATCAGTAAGGGGTCTATTTATAAATAATATTAATATTATTTATTAAGTTTACAATTTAATTGGTAAAAATAAATCACAGTTGTTATAAAACAATCATTTTAAATATTAACTAATTACAATGCTATTATAAATTAAAAATGTATTGCTTATGTCTTTCTCTCGGCCAGTAAGTAGCGACATCCGTCGGCAGAGTTCTAGAACCTCGATTTGAATTTTGCTCACCCCTGTCTAATGTTTACCCCTCATTTTGGTTTGGAAGGTGGGACCTCTTTGTGGCCCAACTGCCGCCCTTTTCATAAAACCATCCCCCAGGCCAACCCACCCCGGGAGAAGTCCCCCTCCTCCTTTGTGTGCCCTTCTCTCCTTTCACCGCACAAATTCTTCCGCGCCATCTACACCCTTAAGAGGAATACTTGAAAAACATGCCAAGTGTGTCGTCTGCACAATGATTGGCACGTGCGCACAAAAATTGATCCCTCAATATTAAAATACTAATCTTGCTATATATTTACCAAGTATTACAAAATTATTGTAAACTATCAATAAATAATGATATTGATGTGCAGTTTAAATCTTTTTAAAGAACGCAATATTTCTTCACACGATAAAAAAGTATGGTATAAAAAATTAATTATTTAATATTTGAATTTATGTTTTGTAACATTTATTGAAAGTTTATATAGTACTGTTGTCTGGGTTTTGCTAAAATAAATGTAAATTGCCTAAGCCGATTTTGA
The DNA here is from genome assembly GCA_900490025.1 of Megastigmus dorsalis. Taxonomy (NCBI): domain Eukaryota; kingdom Metazoa; phylum Arthropoda; class Insecta; order Hymenoptera; family Megastigmidae; genus Megastigmus; species Megastigmus dorsalis. The sequence continues at coordinate 11,389 of UELU01130906.1, forward strand.
ATAGTCAATGAATAAAATTAATTCCAATACGTATTTAAGTAAAGTATACATTTCACTAGTAAGACATATGTAATATTATATTTGCCGTAAAAGAAATGCTCTTTGCATTGGATCGTCTAATAGCTATAAATTTTTTAACGCTTTAAGAGCTATACAGTTACTGCAAAAAAAAACATATCTTCACAATCGTTCGTATATTATAAAGGCACATAAGTTTGAGATATAAACAAATTCCACATCAGATCGTATTCGATGCAAGTGATTTAAAACTAAAGTGTGTATGCTGTACCTAGCAATGGTGACGATGGTAGGGAGCGCAGGCAGAGCATTCAAAAAGGACTTGAAAGTTCCCTCGATCAAGCGATCGAGATCTGCTTTGTTGGTCACGTGATGCGGGAGCTCGGTGTCGTCGATGGTGCAGCCCGCATCGTGGACCTGCATCCAGTCGATCTCCGCGTCCCCGTAAGCTCGATGCATCTCCTCGTAAATCTGCATCACCGCGTCGTATCTGAAAGCAAAGGAACAAAATCATAAGATTCGTGAAAAAGAATGACATATCCCTTGCAATAAGAAACCGCCGAATATGCCGCACAATAGCTATAATTACATACATATGCGCACGCTACTATGATATGTGTCGGCCTCGCGTAAACAATTCGAAAATTGAAAGGAGTATAGTATAGTCGAGGCGAGGGTTGCGGTCCTGTTTAATTGGGTGTTAGGAATTAGAAGGGGGTAAAAGCGAGTAGCGGTGCGGCGGCGGTGGCGACGCCGGCAGCGACGCCAGGGCCACAAAGATGGCGAGTTCACAAGCAGTCACGTACGCGCGTAGGCTGTTTGAAATACCAATGACCAGTTCGGATAAACTGGACGTGCCTGCGGATTAATTGCGGTATAGCGCTGAGTTTTCGGCCCTCCTGTATATATTTCCTTCTCCTTCTCTCGCCCGCAGCGCCCGTCATAATACACGGATATATTCCGCCGGCTATGTGTATACGAATAATTCGTTCATTGTGCGGTTGCGACAAGTAACCGCATTAATCATTCGCCTATACAATGAAGAACTTTAATTTATTTTCTAGATTAAAATACTAGTCCAAAATGGATGACTTGCGCTAGTATGCACGTGAATTTTTTAAATGTTAATCGCGTTGATGATTAATTTATAAGAAAATACCTTGCATCATAGGCTGATAGGAGTTAGTCATAAATATGATGTTTATTATTTATCAACTAATTCTTATAGAATATGTAAAAGATTATTTGTCGATTAATTACAAGCATAGACAAAAATAATTTATAGAAAATATTTAGTATGCAAAAGTTTTCGGAATCAGAAATCGTAAAACAAAATCTACGTATATCGGTATATTATATCTTAAAAGATCCGATGAACTATTTAATTTGCTTCGATTCGATTAACATGCATTTATTTATACCTTACACAGTATCGTAAAAATGACTTATACGAATGCATTCCAGTTCAGCGATACCGCAATAAACTGTATATAACACAGCGCATATGACTCGTAATGCAATATAAACATTTTTATAACAGTGAAAGGTGTATAAACTACGGCTCCAGTTGGTATTTTTATATCCATTAAATTAAACAAGTACACGTGTTACAGAAACGGATGCAAACGCACGATAGAAGCGATCAGCTGGATGCTTCAATTTTACCGTCCACGCATTAATATTTATATTCTATATACACAATTCGAAAAATAAAAAATTTTTATCTTTCGCCAATGCGAATTTGCATTCTGATATACTACAGCGATTACAGCTTGTTTTATTGCAATGTTTTGGGCTATTAATTTCACAGACGTCTTTTTTTGTATCGTACCGTTGAGCGCGATACGAATCGAAAAGAACAAAAAAAGAAAAAGAAAAAAAGAAAAATGAATGTAATACTGCACAGGGCGCTTGGATGTTATAGTCGCCTCGTGCGGAGAGGTGTGCGCGACAACGGAGAAAACGACGGGCATTAACGGGGAGGCGAACTCGCTAAGGCGCTAACTGTTATGAGAGGCCAGCTCACTCTTTTTCCTCGCTGAATATTAATTATTCTCTCAGGAGTTTGCGCGGCGTACACCTGTCCGTATATAGAGTCGCGCGTCGTCGCCGTCGGGCCCGAACCTCTGGTGTAGCGAGTGCATCGCCTTTTCTTCGGCCGCTGCTGTATATACCGCTGATTCTCCTCCCAGATTATACCGGCTATACTCTCTGCGCGTGTATAGCAGTTGCGAAGCTAATTGCACTCGCCGGGGCTGCGGCAACAACCTGTCCAACTGAGCCGAAAAAAAAAGACACGAGGATATAAGCCTTTGCTTTTCCTTTTGCTTCACATAATCGTGTATGTAATGCGTATTATATATACCGCCAAGAGTCGGACCAACCGGCCCTTCAGCATCTCACGCGATTCTCTCTGTCTGTGGTTCTCTCGGTCTGTGAAATTCAAGGGATACACCGTGTAACTTGAAGGTTTTTTGTTTTGCCTGTCTTCGCTGACGTTTTTATTTGGGTGGGCTTCTGTACACTGGGAAAGGAATTATGTCGGGATTTTTGCGAAACTTTTGTGTGTTTCGAAATTGTACGCAATTACGCGCACTTTTCCCGACAAATTTGAAGGGTAATGCGTGTAACACAGTGGCGAGCGAAGGGACCGAGAGAGTTTCAATTTTGTTTTACGGGCTTCTGAAGAAAATTACATTGCATCGCAAAAATTAGTTCGAGGCACTCTACTGCAAAATTGTTTTAAATTTATAAATAAATGTGATTAAAGCCTTTTTGCGTATACGTAATTGAAAGTATATCGCCTTTTAGATGGAAATTTAATTTGATGGAGGTTTATTAAATTTCAATTATGATTCTAAAGCGTTATACATCTGCATTTTTAGAATATAATAGTAGAATATAATAGAATAACAATTAGCGGGGCTCACATCATTCGTACTGATAGGTATAACATATATATGAACCTTTACATAGTTTAAAACTTATACAGGAATTAATTATTTGTGATTAAGCTGGGGAAGATTGGCAAGTATGCACCCGGATTTCGATAAAATATTCTATAATATTACCTATCCATTTAAAATCAATTCGAGGTCAATCAATTATAATTTTTATTTTAGTTCAACCAAATCTTATTTTTAATTCTTGACAATGATTTTAAATATGAATGCATTGATACACACGTTTTTTTTTAGCAAAACTTAAAAAATATCTGAAATTAAAATTATATATTTTACAAATTCTAGGCATTTGGGGATCAATGAGTATAATTAAATTTTGGGGTAATCAATCATGTAGATTAATTAAAATATCATAATTCGAAAAATTCTTATCCAGCATTTATTTATTAATACTTATTATTCTCATAAATAGTTTAATTACGTCTATATTTTCTCAGTCAGCAAAAGCAGTCTTTTTATTTATATACATTGATTGAAAAAATGCTACAGAAAATAGTTTTAAATTTTTCATGTTTAAAGAATTTCTAAAAATGCTTCAGTACTCGTATTATCTATGTTACAGAATAAAATTTTTAGTTATATTAAAAAATATATAAATAGTAATTTCTATGATGAAGTATGCTGAACTTTTATAATAAATACAAATTACACGTTATTATATACACAGTAATCCGAGCTTCAAATTTCAAAAAGGAAAGTCAAATTTCTCTGTGATGTGAGTGGAATCTTACTTTATTGAAACAGAGACCTCATTTCTAAAATTATTCAGAGTACATACATTAAATATATTAGTATATAGTTTCGTTTCAATTTCATTAAATACCAAATTTATTCAAGTACCAAAGTATCTAGTTCAAATGCGAAAAAGAAAGATTATTAAGGTAAAGTATTTCGTTTTATTTCCAGTACTTATTATTTATTTATATTCTAAGTATCACTAAAAAACTTTTATTAATTTAAAAAATGCACTCACTTTGAATTACATTTTACTGTGTCAAACGTCGCGCAATTGTTACAATTCTTTAAGAAAAAATGATTTTTTTTTATTATTTATACATAATTGTTTTTTTTATCTTTTATTACAGTTATTAGGCTAGATACACATTATATATTAAATTAAATATTAAATAAATTTATCGATGAATAAAATATTTTGTAGATAGGACCGTGTTAACTTGAGACCTGCGAGATGAGAAGCTGTGAACCTACCAATTTTACCCGATATAGTAACTCCTGTGTTGTCTTTATGAATAAGACGAACGTGTAAAGACAATTAAAATTATATTAGAGATAAAAACAAATAATTGACATGGGAATATTATTGATTAAATTCATAACATGTTACAGAACCAATAATTAAATAATTGATAATTACTTTTCTATAAGTTTCGGTTTCAGTTAATATTAGTTACAGATTGTACCTACTAAATATTGTTATATTTATAACAAAATTTACTAAAAAATAGACCATAAGCTCTAAATAAGTGCATTAAATATTCTTATAGTAACAACATTTATCATTAATATTGCAAGAGCGTTTTTCTCTATGTAGTATATATATTTTTAGTTAGAATATAGGTAGTTAAATAATGATTATCAGAATATTTATATGGGAATTTACCTTGCTTTACAGAACATACCAACATATACAAGCAAGGTGGGACAGAAAAAATTAGGAAACCACAAGTCGGAAAGGTTTCGACGACGTAACTCACTCCTAATGCCTATAATCATGTCATTTTGTTCATAAGTCGCGGGCAAAAGAGAGTTTCAGCCATTGAATTACCAGCTGTACGAACTTAATGCATTATTACCGGTATTAGCGGCGCGACAGCGACGGTCGGGTCGAAAGATGCTCACTCCCTTACTTCAAGTTGCAACGCCACCTCGACTTTCATGCCCTTAGCTCGTCGCCGTCGTCTACATCCGTGGCTCTCACTCTCATTGAGTTATTTAATTTCTTTTCTCCGAACGTTCTTCCATTCTTTCTTCCAGTCTTTCTTTTTTCTCTTCTGGTCGCCAAGTTTAAGACGTATTTTTCAAGCACAATTCAGTAGCAGGAACCCGTTGACTTAATTAATATAGCACGGCTATAATAAACGTCGGTGGATTTCCCGGTTCTCCGCGGTAACAATTTAAAAAAGAAGTGAAATCTCGAAGTGAATGCAGAAGAATGCAAGTAAATCTAACAATTTCGATAAAAGCATAGTTTTATATTAATAAATATATAAATATATTGTGTATTTTTTTAAATGCTCTGCATTTAGTTGAAATAGCGACAATTATGAAATAAAGATTATGAAATGGATTTGGAATTGCGCAAGACAAAAAAAATTGCTGTAAATGATACTATAATAAAATAGTCTGAAAATCAGCAGCACATCTGTCAAGAATGTATTGGTTGATCTGTAAAAAGCAAAGACGATACAGCTTGGATTAGGTATATATACCTAATATATATATGCATGTCTCTTAATGAAAATAAAAAGTAAAATTACGTATCTTCAAGAGTTGGAAACATTGACTACATCAGTCATCACGAAATACACTAAATAATTATATTCGAAAAATAGTATCCTTTTATGGCTTTCAGCACTCTATATTTGATTGTATAAAATTAAGTAGAGTATTAGAATGGAAGAAAAATATAACTTAACAATTTAACTTGGGAGAATTTATTCCAAAATTCAAGCATTCGCAAAAGTTGGTCAGGCACTTATGTTCGTGTTTCAGCCATTTATGCAATTATGACTCAATAAAAGTGCAGGTATAAATACATGTAATAGCTTTTAAATGATTTTACATTATGATTTTTTGAAAATTCATTATTTACTTTGCATTGATATAGGTGGTTGGAGTGTTTGTCAATTCTCATGTAGCTACAACTAGTATATATATTGCATAAGTTCTTGTTAGATGCTGTAATCAAACTAAGCCAAGCTGGTTATTTTGTTAATGCTGTTGCGATGAACTGTTAGAAAATCAAACTAAAATAATTATTGACTACTGAATAGCAAAAGTGTATATATTGACAATCCTAAAAATTCTTATAATATTGCACATTTTTTCAGAAAAAGACATCAAAGATATTTGACTTAAGATGAGACGGAAATTCGTTAACAATAATTTGAGGAAAACAAGACTTGAAAAAAGCTTCAGATGTTTTGGAAGTTTTTTATAATTGCTTGATTTTTTTTGAAAAATTTATATAATATTAGAACAATATTTCAGTTTTCAAAACATTGAATAGGAAAAAGATTATGGAAAGACTATGAATGTTGTTTATAAGCGTTTAATACCACCAAATCTTAGTGTCGACGCACTGTACAGGTATTATCCTTATTAGAATGCTTAAGGGGATGTCGGAGCCAAGAATGACCGTCGCTTAACCTCGCGATGTTTTTCCAGTAATTTGATTATATTTTATAAAATTATTAAATTCAGTATAGAATTATTCCATATTGAAATACGAAGGGTGCTCTTCTCCTTGAATGGAGTATAAACGCTTGTAATTTTGATATTCTTTAATAATATATAAATAAGACATGTCACAAAACAGGAACACCGAAAAGGCGCTGCCATACTTTTTTCCAATAATTTAGCCGCATTTTACAATAGAATGAAACTCTTAAGTGTGATATGCATTCTTTATTGAAATGTGAAGGGTGTTCTTCTCCTCTTTTTTTAAGATATACTTAAGGTTGCGTTATATTAATAAAAACAATGTGAAGTCACATGACAGGCATTATAGCTCCGACATCCCCTTAACAGTAATATACCCTAATGTCCAGGTATTAGCTGGTTGGTCCCTAACTCATAATAAACTAAAATTTGGACAGTCAAATGTAAAGCCGTACCTGGAAAATCTGGTTAACAATTTCCTTAAATCTACTGAGACACATGTCGAAAATTCGGACAGTAAAATGCATATTAATTAAAATATTATCTAGTTTAATATTTTTATGAACAATCACTGGCGACGTTTAAAGTAAAAAACTAATTGCTCTACGTATTACACAGGCCAATATAATGCTTTTTTAGACTGAATTTTTACTTCACAATGTAGCATATCTTAAAATGTTGACGCGATGGACCAATTCTAAGGTCCGATTCAATGGTTCATTATACATAAGATATAGCTTAGTCAGATCTCGACTACAGACTTTTTGTGTACCTGTGTTATTTTTATTACAAAATTAAACAAGCTGTAAGTCCAAAAATATTCAGATTCTTTATTCATTATTCAAACAAAAATCAATCAAAATTTGTGCTTCGAACTCTAACAGTCGTATATTGAGCAACTTAATACTGACAGAACCAGATCTAAAATTCTATCGTAAAAGCTTACGGTTTGAAAATCGTAAAGCTAAATTATCGTAAAATGTTCACCAATTGCTTTCCTATGTAAAGTATACAAGCATATTTTTCATAAATATTTTTGCAGCCGCAATAAATTTTAGGAAGACAAGTGCCAATCTATTAGCAACGGTTCATACTTACTTAGTCAACAAGAACTATATGAAATAATAAATAATTACATGATACATTACAGTTTACAAAATTCACAGCTGTAAACTTTCAAACCCGAAACTACTAAGTCAACAAAATTGTTCAAAATGATTCATCCGTAGCCGAATAGTTCTTTTATCTCTGCTCCACTCTCGTCTATATGAATCAGAATTAAACAACAGAGCCTGCTGCTCAATCTGTACATATACGAATATAACCGTCGGTATCGCGCAAATAGGCGCTGAAGCACGAGACAAAGTCCCTAACTGAAAACGAGCTAATATACAAACGCACAGAGCCGAGGCTATGGCTCTGCATATACCGTGGACAATAGTGCGCCAGTATACGTAGTAAGAGAATAAAAAAAACAACGAGAGGCAACAAAAAAAAGTACGAAAGTCCCGTTGGTGGGGGGGCCCTCATTACAAGGGGCGGTTTTGGCGTATTTGTCGTTAAGGGGGTTATATGCAAATGGTGCGCGCCGAGTAAAGGCGAAAGAAGCAAAAAATAAAGAGAGAGAGAGAGAGAGCTGGCTCGATATACATAGGTGCAAGAATAATGCTCTCTGACGACGAGCATGCACGCATACACGGACGTGGCTAGAGAGAGAGAGAGGGAGATGAAGAGAGAGGGAGAAAAACGTGCTGTCGTGGCAAGGAACCCACGGTATGGATGTAACGTAATCAGATGATCAATTATTAAAAGAGAGGCAAAAAAACAAGGAGGGTTGACATCCGACTGACGAGACGACGGCTGGCCTCGCTCGCTTACATTGCGTATATATATGTGTGTGTACTCACACACACACAGTGCGTATATCGGGCGGCCGGATCTACGCTGGAGGGTCGTATTGGCTCGTCCTGCGCTCGCGCGGACTTTTTTTCATGTTCTCTCTTCAGGCGAGTGCAGTTATATCTTCAGCTCGGGATCTACACGACCCGGAGTATCTTATACGTTGCGCGGTGCATTATACGTATAGCTGGCAGCTCTTCGTATAGCTCAAGGCGATGATCGATTAATGAGACGTTCGCGCGCTCCCGAAGTCTATGTGCACGTACGTGACGAGGAGGAAAAGGAGGAGGAGGAGGAGGAGGAGGAGGAGGAGTAGAAGGAGGCCCGGGTATAATGCCTCTGTGGCTATTTGGATGCTCGGGCTCCTTCCTCTTCTCTCACTCTTTTTTTTTTATACGTATGTGCGTGAGTATAGTAACGCCCGGCCGTGCGCACTTCCGATTACTTTCTCTCCTACACGCCCAGCTCGCCCCGAAATCTGATCGAGACGCAAAAAACTCGCGGCACAATTCAGCCAACAACCATCGCTCTCTTTGGCTTGTTCTCTTTCTTATATGCCTCGTATATACCCGCTCTTTCTGTGTTTCTTCATCTTAGGGTTTTTTTTTGTTTGTTTTTTTTTTGCGCCCGGTGTAGGAAAGAATTTTTTACGAAGTTTCTATAGTACTTGAAAGGGCTTAAAACACATTTGTAGGAGGACAGTAAATATAATGTTGATTGGTTTCATGGTAAAGAATATTTTTGTTGTTTAATACGTTTACTGCGATTCTTAATTACTATTACATATACATATAAACGATAAATGTTTTGTATACACAAATCAATTATACACACTATAATATCTCTGAATATACTTTAGATAATGAAATACTTTTATAATGTTACATATAATAAGATATACATTTCATCAACTTAATTTATGAAATAGTTTGTATAATATATAAGTATAATTATTAGATAAATTCTAATAATAATAGTGCGTTATTCCTTTTTCAAGTCCAATATATATATATATATACATATAAGTTTCTAGAAAAAAAAGTACTTTCGCTGCAGGTCGGTATCTTCTTTTTTTCCGCGCGCACCTTTTCAGATGTGCACTTTCGTTGGTTCACACGACGCTCGCTCATCTACGAACGACATCGAAGTTCACGCGTAATTTTATCACCACTCCAGTACATTTGCATTCCGCTTATGATGGAGGATGCGAAATCATGGCGAAATGCTTTCGAGTCGAGAGAGGATCGGTAACATGATCGTCTTTTGTCTCGCGCGCGGTTTGAATAATGCTCCAATATATGTACATATATATAGCATAGTGTTTCAAAAGAGGGATCCCAAAGGTGGAATTATAGGAACGATATGTACGCGCAGTGCGCGCACACATTGTTGCCTCGATGCCAATGTGCTGGACATTGTATTTCGTCTTTTCTCACACGCACACACACGTGCGCGCGCGCATCGCCTTTTTTGCTCGTGTCTTTTAGCGTTGCAACCCGGGCACACGCGCTTATGCGCAGCCGTTGACGTATACATATCCATGGCAGAGAGAATAAGCGACGTGGTTAAAATCAGAAAAATAATGATACGCGACGCAGCATATTAAAGCCGTAATCCAGATGCTTCGAGCGATCCTGCGTGTACATGTGTTTCTCTTCCTCGGACACCTTTATCGCACGGAAAAAAAATAACACGGAGTCATAATGGCCCGTAATCAGGATGGTAAAGTAAATACCAGTTCGGCGCTATGTATCGCGACAGAAGGCATGTATAGCCAGACCTCTCGCTCTCATACCAGGTGCCAGGTTTCCATAAGATTGCTATATGTAGTGCTTATTCGTAGGGATCGTTATGTCGATCATTTTCAAATTAGCACCGACGAAGCCGTATATCTATATATCACGTATAAGGTAGGTGCAGCTTAAGTGTAGGGTATAACATACTGCAGTATATAGTCCCATATTATTACAACTGAAAATTAACACAATTTTCATCCTTTCTATATATATAATTAGGGAATCGCTTGTTAGTTTTCATAGCTGCTTGCGATGAAGGATATTATGTGAATATAAGCATCGAAATCGTAGTCTTGTGCGTAATGAAACAGAATGCGCGAGTACACATTGGTTCATATATTTTATACACGTAATAAGTAATGTTTGCATATTAGTCATGCTTTATATTCATTTTGAGATTGTATTAGAATTGCACATTAGCTAATAAATTATAAATTAATCATATATACGTATAATTGTAATCACGAAACTGTACTAGATACAAATTGTCATTTTAAAGACCAAGGAAAATTGTGAAAGTGCAGGAAGGCAGAAAAATTATCCTCCAGTTTAATCGTCTAATAGATCATCAAGTAACGAAATATTATTTTAATAAACAGAGGACAAAAGTGAAACGAAATTCGCTCCCAATTACTTTGAGATATAGTTCTTTCCGCGTATCGCAGTTATCTTTTCATTTCACTCTCGCGCGCAAGTTTTCAAAGATATCATTACTCTCTAGGAAATCAACTCAACGGGGAATGTTCAGTTAAAACTCTTGCCAAGTAAAGCATCTTTCTCCATTTCCTGAAGAAATCGCCTCATTATATAACCGCCACATTATAATCTCATTTTCTTTATTAATTTGACAACAAAAAGTATAAGGCAGCAACCGGCACAAAAGCAATTAATTTAGATCTCGATCAATTACAGCAATTACTTGATGAAAATCCATTATAATTCAATACCATACTTAATATTACGGGCAAGATGTCATTAACTTCCTTGGAGTATCGAGGGGAGATGAATTACAAAAGAAAGAGAGAGAGAGAGAGAGTAAAACCCGGCGTATCGAGGACGACGACAACAACAGTGACTTTGGGCATTAGAGGAGCACGAACGCGACAATCCTGGCACGCACACAAAACCCGCACGTCTAATAATGACAGTATCGATTATCGAGGATACAACAAAAAAGGAGTCGAGGGGGAATTATATATATATAGGAGCATCCGAACGGCTACAATGCGTATATACCTGTTTTTCGGGACGCGCGGCCACGTGGCTTCCGCCAGAATAGGACATTAGACGTATGTGAGCGCGCGCGCGCACCCGTTCAAATCGCAGGTCGAAAAAAGCAACAGAAAGAGAGAGAGAGAGAGAGAGAGAGAAAGTTTGCAGGTGCCAAGCTGTAGGATACACACAGGTATATATAGAGGGCCGAAGCGATATTTAGGGTAGGGGCCAAAAAAAAAAGAGAAGGAGAGCCAATCAATAGATATTCATCCCCTGTGTGTGTGCGAGCACATAGAGGCATTGAGTGGCGTGTCGATCGGTGCATTCAGCTGCAGTGTGGCAGGCAGGCAGGGAGACAGGCAGCCAGGCACCAGGCGTAAATATCGCGCTGCAGGTTGCACTGTTGTCGAGCTGTCGATGATCGGTGCGCCTTGTTTGTGTTCTCTTTATATCCCCGCGCTTTCTGTGCGCGGTTCGGATCCCTTTAGGCGGCCGCACGCGTGTGCTTATAACCGATCGGCTTCTTTCTTTCTTTCTTTCTTCCTTCCTCTCTCTCTCTCTCTCTCTCTCTCTCTCTCTTTGGCTTTCGGTGCTGAAGCCGACTTGATCATTAACCTGACCTCATCGATAATAAGGTGCCTGCGATCTCCCCCTCTACGCTCTGTGCTCCGCGATGTCGAGCTCTTCGAGCCTCTTTAATGAGTCTGTGTGCGTCACTTTGTTCACACAATGCGCAGGAGGAAACGAGCTCGGAAACGAGAGACGCGGCTAATATCTCTATTAAAATTTTGAATTTCATCGGGATAGTAAACCGATAATTTCGCAATGAAATCATTGCTTGATTGTGAATAAAATAATTGTTCGAATAGTTGTAGAATTGAATGATTTATCAATACGTTGTATATGATGTTGTAAAACAATCTTCTATACAGTTCTTAACACGTTAATTAATTTTTGCTTATACCTGGTACATAAAATTTTAATAGATACTCATATTTCTCTCAACGTAAGACTAATCAAGATTCAAAGAATTTAAAACTATAAGATTTAATTGTACTAAATTGTTCGAAAAATACTTCTTTTTTATACATAACCATATAACAAACGTAAGACAATTAATATATTTAATACTTTGTGTAAATCATGCATCGTGTAATAAATGTGCATTATTGTCACTTTACGTTTACCGAGTAGCCGCAATCAATTCATTGAAAAGAATCAGCGCAGCCAGAAAATAAGCATAAATTATGTCGATCGCTGTGAGATGAAATAAAAAGGAAGCTCGAGTTATCATTTCAATATGAGAAGCGCACGCAAGATAAATCTAAATAAAAATTCGCCTCGAGCATGCACACACAGATCTCATCGCTGTGAGAATGTCACCTGGCGTCTGGGCAAAGGGAAGAAGAGAGAGGGAGAAAAAGAGAAAGATCCGGACACGAAGAGTAAGGAAAAAAAAATGAGAAGAAAAAGAGCCAGCGGTACAGTCGTCGACGTGCCTATGAAAACGGAAGTCTAATTTGGATGGGTCCCCGCTGCTGCATTCAATAACCTTTTCTCTCACTCTTTCGCCTTCTACCGCTCGCTTTATCATATGCGCCACACAGTCGCAGATATGTATAGATATACGTATTCGGTGTGCGAAGTCTCCACCAGAATAAGTGGCAATTAAATAAATAAAAAAGGGGAGTGACAGACGGGAGCGCGCAGTGGCCGATCGGAATAATATATTATACGCGCGAGCAGAGAGAATCCAGTCGCAGACGTGAAAAGCGAGATCTCGGAGAATATGTCGCCGCGCGCGCCCGCGTTTACGTAAGGATCGTGAATATGAGGGCGGTGGCCGTCGGGTGCCGGACGGAGGGGAAAAACAAGAAAACTCGCATTACCGAGACATAGGGAGAATAAGGAAGATGCTTGTTATGCACAGTGTATACATATATATATATATATATATGTAGACGCGAGCATACATTAAAGAGCTCACCCCTTCGGAATTCCTAATGAAGTGTGTGAACTCCAACCCGTTCGCCTCGCCTAACCTAATTAAGTCCAGAAGCACGCATGCAAATTTCTTGCTCCACGGGATACCATACGTTCTCTTTCTCTCTCTCTCTCTCTCTCCGTCTGTTCTTACCCTCTGCCCCTTTTCTCATCTACCGAGCGAGCTGAGACACACGCGCGCACTGCTTTTTCCTTTTTTTCACGTGTACCCTCGCGCGCTCTCCATTATCAATGACACATACACACACACTCGCACGGGGAGAGTGGAAAGCGCGGCGGTGGCAAATTTTTTTTGCGCGACCTTCCCCAGACAGTGAAATCGTATTCCCGACGAAATATGGAGATTCGCATTAATTTTCATAACAAAACTCGGGCGAATCGTAATAATGAGTTTAGCTTCTCTATCTATGTGTTGGCAGTATACGTTTGTATGCGTAGAGACGGAGGCTAGTTAACGAGAATAAAATTCCCCATTCATTCGGTATACTCGAGTCCTCGCGGCTATATACTTTATATATCCTTTTATGTGCGACGCAAAAATGTGACATTAACAATCGGTGATTTTTGTACGAAAAATGTCTCGAGAGGCTCTCTCTCTCTCTTTTTCTCTCTATATATATATGACGGAGTAAGAACGATTTCCTATAGGATTCTTAAGACTCGATAAGAAAGGCCCGAGCTTGCGAGGAGCGAAATATGAAGGGGGCGAACTGTTAAAGACGTAATTAGCCGGTGGCTGCTGCCTTGCCGCACTGGCCTCGCCGGATCTCGGGAATTACCGCTTGGCAAGAGCCTCGACTCGACGGATAAATTAATGCAATTATCCCGAGAGCTCTTTACCTCCTTCTTTCTTATACCTTTTCATATTTTTTCATCTCTCCGCGTTTCACCGGGCCTTTTTCTTTTTGTCCGCGCCCGCAGACCGCGACTTATATCGTATATCTATATAATAGCTTTCTGCGATGGGGCCACGATTCGCGCGCTAAATACCGCGGCTTTTTTCTTCCCTGACTTTTCATCGGCTTTTCGATTAACTTTCAATCGCGTCAACTCGTCGCCGTCGTCGTCGTCGTCGTTATCGTCGTCGACTTATTGGCGCGAGCGGACGCGCAAGAGCTTCGTAACCGGATTAGTTCAATTAAAGAAATGTATTATATAGATCGAGGGCGCCGTGTAAATGGTTCGAGTCGCCGCGCGACTGCTACGGTGCGCTAATGAAACGAGCCACGCTGCAGGTTTCCTTTGGCCGGCCTTTAATATGCAAAGTTGCTCGCTACTCCCCGTTGCCTCTCTCTCCCTCCCTCTCTCTCTCTCTCTCTCTCTCTCTCTCTCTCAAGCGCGAGCGACAGTCTATACGCGGCAATATTAACGAATTTCCCATCTTGCTCCGTGCGGAGCGTCTTTGTGGAGTGCACGTGGAAACTTGGTGAACGTGCGCGATGCCGTAACTACTTGTTCCTAAGGCTTATTTAGTTAAAACTGTTTTGACTGTTACTGAAATTATGCAGATCAAGTCACTGTTCCGTCAAATCGAACATAATATTATCGACGGCCTCGTCTACATAACATGCTATCGCGCTGCGTTTGAAGAAGTATGCGCTATCTCATCCTCACGTATGGAAGGTTCGATGGACAAAATGGACATATATAGCATATTTTTTGGACCGCAGCCGAGATTACCTTCTTACACGCTAAAACAATTGATATCCAATTGGTTTATTTTATACGATTATGGATTTGGTCTGATTGAAATTTACTTTTTTGTCGATACTTTCTAATTTGGGGTACAAATAAAAATTTCGACTATTAACCCGATGTAAGTAAAAAAAACTCATAAATTAATAGAATGAAACACTGTAAACAAGAGTGGTTTACTTTCACTGAGTGTAAGAGGAATTTTTTTTAATCGCAATGAATTACGAGATTTTCACTCGAAGCTAAATTAGATGGTGCACATTTTAATTTTATTGGGATAAAATTTAAAATATTAAAAAATTATACCGTTATATTGTAAAGATATTTCCAAAATGCTGCTAATATGTTGCCAATATATTGCCAATATAGGTGGTCGAGTTGATTGGCTACTTTTGAAACTATTGGATCCATGTGGGATAATGTGCCTTAGCAACATAGATCCAATATATCGCTAATTGTTTGACAACATATTTATCATATGTTGACAATACCTATATCCAATGTATTGCCAAAATATTTCCTATCGTTATTATGTTGACGCGGGAATTGAACATTACAAAATTTGGAGATTCTTAAAAGTGAATCTATTCTTATATAAAATATATTATTTAAATCAAAATTGCAGGTAAAATAGTTTAGGCTAATTTTAAAGACTGTCGAGTCTGGAAATAAAATCCAATTTGTAGTTTTAAAATTTTTTTTCAAATATACCGGCACAGTAGAATTAAAGTACAAACATTTCAAACGTTAAGAAATAATCATACACTATCGCTGTTCGTTACGACAATCTTATATTGTACCGAAACTGGCCAATGAATATTTAGCATCAGTTCAAGGATGAGTCAAACTGAACATTATAATGTACTTATACAATGAAGGAAGATTATATCAGTATTGCGTAAAACTTTAAAAATTATAAAATGTTACTTGAATATCTTGCGCGAAATTCATAGCTCATTTTCTCGATATATATTAGGAAACGAATAAATGACAGCTACTGCCGCGAGCAACAATAACTCTATATTAACACATAAAAAATGCACAAGATTAATCGTATAAACGTCGTTCCCACTATAACCAGTTTCCATATCAGAACACACGTGAGACACGCTTTTGTCAACTATATACGCGCATATACACAGGCCATAGCAAGCATATAATTTACATGATCTGTGTAAATTCATTGTGCGCTCTACAGGCGCTCAGGAAAAGAAAAAGAAGCATCGTGGGAGCAAGAAGTAGAGCAGACGCGTAGAGTTGCAGCAGCAGCGGCAGTGACAGCATGCGTTCCTTACAACAAACCCCCATATAGAGCGAGAGCCTCGTCCTGGGTCCATTTGCATACTCACCGCCTGAGAATGTCGCGCGCGCGCGTCGCCTCCTGAATGGCACCGCTCGCACGCCTTTGTGAAGCTTCTGCTCCGAAGACAAATATGTGTGTGCGTCCCGGACAGCGAGCCCAAGAGAGAGAGAGAGAGAGAGAGAGAGAGAGAGAGAGAGAGAACTCTTTTGATCGCGAGCGCGTATAAAGTCTCGTTAACCTGCCCTTAAAGTGCGAGATCACGTATATAAGCTTATGCCAGCATTTTAATCGCGGGGCGGATTGATGCTGCGGGATTCTAATGAAGGGAGGCAGGGAGAAGCTCTTTCCTGCATTCCTATATCATCTCGTATTAATACTTTCTTAGCGTATTATAATAGTACGATTATCGCTCCAAAGAGAAGGAAGTTAGCGAGGATTCACTTAAATCGATCATCTTGATTGCGAATGCCTTGTTTGTACTAGGTTTGTAACTATAAACATTCACATTGTATATAAATTGAGAATTATTCATTTATTAAAAGTAAAATGCTGTTGCATGCTCGTATGTAATAATAAGCATATCGTTTAAAATTAAACTATAGTCGCGTAAAAAGCGAGTCATTATCAACATTCAAATTCATGTTTCTCTTTGTCTGTTCGTGAACAGACACACACGTGTTAAGTATATCGCAAAAGATTGTTCACGATAACTATATATCCCGTTTGCACGTATATATGATATATACATTATACGTCAGAAAACATTGTTACACACAAATATTCGTTGTATCGCAGGGGATAAGGAATGACTAAAAAGAGCTCATTAAGCGACGTAGGCGGGAGGAAGATGAGGAAGAATGTGGGCAGTATAGGTACGGGTGAAAAACCGTACGTAGACGCGCGAGGCGCGAATATAATCGGTCGGGATCTGGGCCACGCAGTTATATCGCAGCGGCATATATATGTATATATATACGGTGCAATCGGAGGAGGAAATGGATGCGCCGGCGAGACTAATTATAATGGACGCATGAAACGAGCTGTGGATAATACGATCACGTATCCGCATGGGGAATATGTATATATACATCTCTGTGTGCCAGAGAAACTAGTCCCTCATGTCTACTTGCCAAAGCGACGAGAGAGAGGGAGAGTTTCATTCCTGCTATGCCTTTCCCCTCCACGCTTTCTCTCTCTCTCGTCTTTTTTTTCACTTAGCGAAACCGGCCCCGGAGCGCAAGAAAGAAAAAAAAACGTCGCTGCACATTGTGATGGCGAAAGGGGATCTCTCTCGCGCGCGCACGTCGTGAGGCTAGAACAAAGGGGACCAGCGATAAAAACTAGGCACGCCAGATTCGGAGGGGGGCCCACTGTTGCTGCTGCTGCTGCAATACATATAGATAGGGCCCCGCGGCAAACTGAGAACGAGAGAGAGAGAGAGAGAAGTGGGAGAAGAGAGGGATTTTTCGGAGGGGCGATCCTGGTGCTACTGGAGCCACGAGAGCAGCAGCGGCGCACCTTTCGAAATTCCTCGCGCGATCGCTTCCACCTTCAGTCATCTCTCGGGTATTATAGTCGCGCGTTTCCGCTCTCTCTCTCTCATCTCGCTGTTGCAGCAGCGCTAAGGATTCTCCCAGAGCTGTGTCTCGTGTGCAGCGAGTTCGCGTGTACAAGATACCTCTCGTGTATAGTGCGCCGAAATCGCGATTTGTTATATAATTTCTTCGTTGGACGCGTGTAATTGTGAAGGCGCGGGTATTTTTAGGTATAGACTCGTATAGGTGTATATGAGTCCGCGATATAGTGTTAACAGCGGAGAAGTTCGCTTTGAATTATGCCGACTGTTGAGTGAATGCGATGAGTTTCGAACTTAAACAGTGTGTATGTGATAACCAAATGTGTGTTCTGAGATTTAAGATTGTATATTCTTTGAACGTAAGACTGAGACGAGTTGTTCGATTTTTCTGTTCTCTTCGAGAAAACTATTTGAAGACACGCGTCAAGTTTTGACTTTATATATACATATATATATAAATACTGTATTTAATGAGTTTAATTCCATAAATTTACATCCTTATGATTATATCATAAAGGACCAAATATTTTTAAATCCGCAAGTTATGTTGAAATTATAGAATAAATTATATTTTATAACGGATCTTACTTGCGTTGTGCACTTCGATATTTTATTATACTGTCGTTATCATTACAATATCCACTCACTCTATTCTTAAGTTTCTTATTTCTTTATTTTAAATTGGTAAACTCCAGCCTTAAAGAAACGCGACTATATTCAGAGTATACAGATAAATATTATATGATTTTGATAAGAATAGCCATTTTGCAGCAATATTCACTATGCTTGTAAATTATGAATTGATTTTAACATATTCTAATATCTGCTAAATTCACCAATTTAAAATAAAAGTTGATACAAAAACTGGAAATATAAATTATTGTTGTCAAATAGATACGAAATATATTTATTTTTGTAAACATTTATAAGGTAAAAGACCCAGTGAATGGACACTTAAGAACATATATTAGTGATTAGACACCCCTAGTGTCTGGACGATTTCCTTGGTTGTGATTCGTCGAACGCGTCCAGATACTAGTGCTGTCCATTCACTAGTCGTGTCCAGTCACTGGGTCATTTACCTTACTGTGAAGTCGTAACGAATAAAACTTATACAGTTGCGAAAAATGTTAAGGAATATTTCTACCTTTTTTTAATTGAAACTTTACAAAGGCAACGAACGACATAAAACTATCTTCTATTTTAAAAAATGTACTGCGCTTTTATGTCTATTTTGATGAGTTAAAATTATTAAAAATTATATTTGAGAAATCCATTAACTATTAACTGAAATAATTAGCATAATTTGCCCTTAAAACTAGAATTTCTTATGATATGCGTATCTTATGTTTATATGCGTGTATTTGATACGCTCAAACACAGTTAAACAATTAATGCATTTCACTCTCGGCTAAAGAAAGTTCGCTATATCCTAAATACATATTAAGTGCACAGAAAGTCTTAAAAACAATTATTACATATTCATAACTGCAACAAAGGCCAAGTTTGAATAAAACATCAATGAGACTGGAGAAATTAACAAAACACCAACAGCGGTAGTAATTCTATCCCCCCATTAAAATTTTCCAATAACAAAAATAACATTTCCAGAATAACCACCCCTTCACCCGTAAAAATAAACAGCGCGCGCGCGCGCGAGGAAAAACGAGCTCTGATGGGAAGCCTATCTATATATTCCACTCCTCTCCTCCACAACTCATCCAATCGTTTATTCAGCCTTTATTCCTGCCTCTCTCTCCGTTCGTTTTTTCAGCTTTTCACGTTTTCAAGGATCGCGACTGAGTGAGAGAAAGAGAGAGGAGAGAGAGTCTCGGGCACAATATAACGCTCGCTCGCTCTCATTCACTTGACTCTCGCTCTCGCGAAGAAAAGAAACGATACCCATCGACGTTCGCCTCCATTATTTTCTCAAGGCAAACGAGGCCATGCAAAATCGTCTCACGTAGAAAATCATCCTTCCTACTCTCTTTTTCCATCGGCTGCCGCCGCCGCCGCTGCCACCACCTCTTCTGCCATCTCGCTTTACACCTCTCTTCCTCTCGTTATTTTCTTCTCCAGAGTTCCTCTCTCTCTCTCTCTCTCTCTCTCTCTCCCTGTCTCTCTCTCTCTCTGTCTTTTTCCAGAGCCGCTAGCTTTTCCTGCAGGGATGCTTCATTTCCAGGGACGTCGTGTGCAGGAACGGAAGCGCGATTTCGGGCGCATAAATCGCAAGCGCCGGGCTAAAGCAGAAAACATCGCGCTCTGTCTGCCTCTCTCTCTCTCTCTCTCCCGTTCACCCACACACACATACATATAGCAGCCCCTCGCACCTATAGCGTCCTGTTTTTCTCTCCACAAGGGAAGGATGGAGGAGGAGGAGGAGGAGGAGATTCGGGGGCGATTTGAACTTTCCAACGAATTTGCATGTCGCGACTAACGATTTCCTCCATCTCGAGGGCCCCCCCGCGAGCTTTTCGCTCTTATCGGAGGACGGGGGAGAGGCACAAGAGGGATGGAGAAGAAAAAAAAACGACATTACGGGGATTTTTTTTGCATCATCGACGGCTTCGTTTACATCGCGCCGCATCGCTCTCGCGAGCTCAAGAGACCTATAACGCCCGTCATTTTTTCCTTTCCTCTACTCTGTGCTTGCGCTGCGCGACCCGCTCTCTCTCTCTCTCTCTCTCTCTCTCTCTCTCTCTCTGCGCTTCTCCAATGTTTCTTTTTACCTACAGTTACTTCGGTTTTCTGTTTTCTTGCGCCCAGAAAGATTTACTTTGTAGTCGGTTAACCTCTTTTTGTTAAAACTGTAGTCGAGAGAGAAAGGGATAACCGAACTCGGAGGGTGTAACAATAAGAAAATGTGGAGGAGGTCGTAAGGTATCGTTTGATGTTGAAGCTGCACAACGTAGTATTTGTGTATTTTTATGCAATTATTTGAATATTGGGATTCGCATATTATACGAAAAGCAAACTTTATAAAATTATTGTCGTATCGATAATAAGAGGAAGGGAACGTGAATACTTTTTCGTGAAAAAATTTGCGAATAAATAAAGTCTGAAACTGAAATTTAGCAATTATTTTACTCAATTATAGGATATTTTTTATTATAAAACTATTATAAGTAGAAAAATATTTTATCCGAATAATTGGTTTGTCAGCTGTAATCTTTAAATAAGAATTGAATTGCTAATTTGTAATTGTATCAGTATATTAAAATGAAATATAAGGCCAGTAGTAAGCCAAAGATTAAGAACGTTTTACAAGCTGATCGTACCGGTAATTTAGCACGAGGCATTTAATTAGCTTCATTTAAGGAGGCGCGTGATCTTAATTCTTCTCAATTTCCGCGCAATAAGTATCAGGCTCGACGCTTAAGTTTTAATATCGTTCTCAGCAAGTTGGATAAAGTTCTCTATCTTCTACAGCTGATTGTAAAATTTAAAGCAATTCCTCTTTAAAAATTTATTAACTAATAATAAAACACATACTGTACAAGAAGTTCGAGTAAGCTTACTGTACAATGAAGCAACAATTCCTCGCTGCAAAAACGTCAAAGCCCAGCTCTTTATGTATTTAAGCGAAAATATAGTACACGCGAGGAAAAAATCGCTCGCGATCAAAATGGCTACTCGCTAAATCTCATCTCGCGCGGCGGCACTTTCCTCGATGCGTTTACCTTCCATACTCTATTGATCCGTAAGTGATGGTGTGGCCCGCCATGACGGGGGTGTAGAGAAAGAGAACGTATACGACGCGCTCGCGGGGAAAAAGAAGGATGGCGAATGGGAGCTGAAAGAGAGAGAGAAAGCGACCCCGGGAGCAGCGAGCGAAGGGTGGGCCGTGACTGTGGTTCTGCCAGTATATATATATATATATATATATATATATAGCAAAGTGGGAGAGAGAAAAGAGAAAGAGGGCGGCTTTCGCTATGAAAAGAACGGAGGTTTGACGCACTCGCACGATTAGGTAGAGGAGAGAATCTCCGGGCCCCGCGGAATGAAATAATAATATTAAGATGGATGGAGCCGCGCGCGCGCAAGCACAGCCTGGATCTATATATACGTATATAATCTCGCAGATGAGAGCGAAAAAGGAGCTATCTCATCATTTCCACCCATTCTCCGCTTCTCTCTCTCTCTCTCTCTCTCTCTCTCTCTCTCTCTCTCTCTCCTGAGAGAGATAGAGCACGCGTATATATACATATATATAATCCGAGGGGCACATTTGCGTGCGTTCGGGAAAATGGATTGGTTCGTGCCCGCTTTTTGACGGCTCGCCATTAGTGGCTTCTTCAGGCGCGCCAAGTGGAAACTTCTTTGGCTGCGAGGAAGGAAGGAGGGAAAAAAGAATAAGTATCGAGATCAGCTGCGATCTGTTCGGACCGTGCGGCAACTTTGTTTATGCCGCGGTTTCCGAATATCCTTGTCGATGTACTTCTAAACTTTCTACCCAGATCGAACGCTTGCTTTTTTCGTGATTGAGCCTGCGCGAGTCGGTATTGCAAGTCTTTTACATGTATGAAAAATCTATAAGCGAAAAGTATTTATGAAGGGAAACTTCATTGATATTGGTAATTGGTTATGTACAGATGTACCAATTTTTCAGTAATTTTAGACTGCGTAATATTAGCAGCATTATAATATCGACTTATATATAATTAAATACATACAAAATCCCTGTTATAGAAAACCATGGAATTTTAATTGTTAGCAGTTTAAACTTATATTATAGGTCAAGAGAACTAAGAAAAAAGCTTTCATTTAATTTCTGCATTCTTGGTCTAATAAAGGCTAACACTAGTTAACTTATAATCTTTGCACGCGATACATCCACCTGATCTAGTGTGCTAATAAACAACACATTTAGCATTAGCATTAGTATGCAAACATTTGTTCTTATATAATATACGAGTCGTGCTATATTATATTGTTATCCGTTTTAATTAAGTCCTTTGTTTCATCTCGCCTATCTAGAAAAGTATATACTTAACTATTCACGGGATTTTATTACTTAGTCCATGGCAGGTGCTTGCAAGTACCGTAAATACAATTTTGAATTCCCAGTTTAATAAGATTCTCAAAAATTCAAATTGATGGCGCAAGTCTGGACCATATTGAAAGTTATAATAAATTAATAAATTTATTCTTACTGTAACTTAAATATTTAAATAGCTTTACATCACATTGTTATACAGAACTAGGGTAAATAGTCCAATTTTTAATCGCATTATCGAATTAATGACCACAATGCTATTGCACTTTCATAAATTATAAATTATTACAATTACATTTTGTTTGCACAGTTTGAGTGTCGAAGATGCCGATCGAGAGTATGAACAATACTTAATAAATTTTAAAACAATTGATTGCCATTTTTTTGCATTCCAGTTATTAAATAGTAAGTGGTCAACAACTGGGCAGGTTACCTTATTGTGATATTTAGAAACTTTTTAAATCATATTTGTCTAGAAAAAATCTTTTACATCCAAAGCTTTGAATGTCACAATCAAAGGCAACGGTTGGAGGGAGGTTTAAATACGATGGCCAAAGGTTTACTTGTGAGAACCAAATAGTCAAGACGACATAATAGGCTTTTGATCTCTGAACCTTTCGATGGATTCGATTGAATGGCAGAAAGAAGATTCCTACAATCCCACAACCAAATAATAAAAGCTGATGATGCATGATGTGGCAATTGCTAAAAATGTATATAGTTAAGTAAGCAGCTGTAACCAAAGCCTTTTCCTTTTTGCAACTAAATACGTGACACCTAATATTAAGTTTGGTTCTTAAAACTAGACCTTTTCTTTCCGTATGTACTTGAACATTTAGTACAAGCAGTTTTTGCAGTGACGTACACGAGTGATCAAAACATTGTGCTTTGAATTCCTACAGTTTCAAAGCGGGAAGTTATTGCAAAAATTCTTTTCCATCTCGACAACTGCATGCTGACAAGAAGAAAGATCTTGCGAACTTGAGTATTGAATCGGATGCGAAATGAAATTCTTGAAAATCAGCGCATCATCAGGACCACTCTTAATTTCAGCTCGTTTGTTTCGCTTTTGTCTACTCCAGGTATTATATCTAGCAATCGACCTTTAATATTCCCAGATTGGAGCACAAATGAATATTCATTAAACACATTTTTCCGATTTTAATTACATCCTCTAAGCGGATCTGGCTTGCGAGCTTACGCTGCGGAACGTGTCTTCTCACTCTCTCTCGCTCTCATTTTTCTCCTTCATTCATTCCTCTTTTTCTTTTCTCCCTATGTGCTTTTTAATGAAATCCCCTCGGTACGGAACAACGAACACCATTATTAATATCACCGTTCTTATCTTTGAGCGCAATGAAGTATTACTTTGTTATTAATTCCGAAGCCTCCATCCCCTCACATCTCTTTTGCTCTCTCTCTCTATCTCGTTGGCCCTGCAAGCGCAGCTATACGTAAAATGAAAGGAATCTCGCGGATATACAAACTCGATTCGAAATTTTTTATTGCGACGTTATCCCTCGTACTCTGATGTATATATATATACGTATATCAGACCACTCGTTACAAACAGCGTCTCTGTCGTTTTTCCATTCATGCATAAAATTCGCACAGATCTTGTTACAGTTCCAAACAGCGATGGATGATGGAGTCGGCCGGTGTTCGCTTTTTTCCTCTCATTTTTAACATAAATTGAATACCGCGCAATATTCTGTAGAAAATTTCGTATAAGAATATTGTGTGTGTGTGAGATATCGAGTTTCGCAAACTAGTAGAATTTTAATGAAACGTTATCCCGTACAACGTATATGGGAAGATGAAATTTACTGAATAGAAATGAAGAAAGGAATAAACGGCAGTCAAGTTTTAAACAACAATTAGGGTAACAATGTCAACTGAATAAACTAATATACAAGCGCAACTTTGTTAAACCCTAACAAATACTATTGTAATTAACGTGTATACAGAAAATTTGAAAATATAATACTTTTTATACAACTACTTACTATTGGATAAAATATAAACAATCATTTTTCGAGTATAATTATTACTTGTCAATCTTTATTATTTCATAAAAGCAAACAAATATTGAATATCGATAAAAAATTTCCATCTAAAATATATTACATAACATTTGTTGCCATTACTTTCAGTTGAAATCAAATTAACACTATGGATCCAGCGGCAAAAATGCTGGCTTGTGACGAGCCATAATTCCATTTAAGGGGCCGACACGATTCAAAAGCCACGTCTAAGTAAAATGATGTAACAGAATATTTCTGAGTGCCTTATAATACAAGGTTCAGGGACTGTCTGGACCCAACTTGATAACGTTAATCCAATACTGGATGACATATCGCCTAACCCTTTTTAAATTTTTATATGTGCGCGGAATGTGATTAAAAAAAATGAAAGAAAAAAGCCTCTCTTCGCCTCTCGTCACTTCAGGATCGGCACTTTTGCGTATAGAGCGAGAGAGAGACGTAGAGAGAGAAAGAGAGAGAGCGACGAGCTACACGCGTGACATACGGTGTATGAAAAAAAAAGAAAAAAGAGAAGAGAAAGGGAAAGACGGAGACAGGCGGATACAGATAGAGAGAGAGAGAGAGAGAGAGAGAGAGAGAGAGAGAGAGAGAGAGTAAAAGCGAGATATAGAGGGAGGACTCCGATAGAGCCTGGAGGGTTGAACGCATGCGCCCTGGCGCTATCTTTATTTCCACTTTGGCAGAGCTCGAGAGAACACCGAAGAAGACGAGGGCGAAGAGGATTGCGAGGGGTGATCGGGGAGGATGTGGGGGGGGACGAGGAGAGGGAGGCGAGGGGGGAGGGGGTAGCAAAGGGAGGACGGCAGGACGATGGTTAAGGGTCGCGATAGCGAAGAGAGAAAGAGAGAGAGAGAGAGAGAGAGAGAGAGTCGAGGGGTGGTGCAAGTCGGTGAAGCGAGGGAGTTGCCAGGGGCAACGCTAACGAGCTCCATGAGTGACGTCAGATAGGGCACCCCACGCGCTCGCACACCTATACGTATCCACACATACACGCCCTCACACACGCACACACACGCGTACATACGAGTCTGAGCCAAGCCAGCCTGCCGTGAGCGTGCGGAACACCCTCCTCGCTCCTAAAACTTGGTTACGTATAAATACATCTCCGAAAGACGTGCTCCACACGAGCCCCAATTTCTGCCTTGTTTTCCGCAGGAAACCGGAAAACCCCAAAAATTATGGCAAAGCAAATAATGGCTGGACGCGGCCGCGCAGTTATAGCCCGATGTGCATGCTCATAGTCGAAGCTGCTGGGGACCAGATTGAATTATTCAGTGCCGCTTAGCCGTGCATAACCGGATTCGCGCTTTGATTTCCGCCTCGCCGATGGGCTTGTTTACTGAATTAAACTCATTTTTCCAGGGGGCGGAGCGCGCTCGTATATATGTATATACATACGCCGGCGTGAAAATGCACGGAGAGAGATGTTGTCTGAAGAGATTTTCTGCATAGTTGATGTAAATATCTCATGCTGGATTCGTTTGACTAAAAAGATTGGATTAAACTGCTGATGTTATATATTGATCAATTTTATCCGGACTCCCGGTACGGAATATTTTTTACATTTTTTAAGAGAAAATACTGAGATTCTTTAAGCCCCGGAGGGACAGTTGGTGAATATTACTATGGCAACGTCATATATACCAGTAATTTGGTCAAATTTTTAGTGATTCGCTTCTATAACTTTTACTGCGCTTAATGAAAACTACATTGTCACGATAAAGGCACCCATTTAATTAGAATAAAAAAATCGGTTTGTTATTTCAATGAAGTTAACACTAGTAAAAGAGTTCTTTAAAAATATATGTTATGAAATAATTTACAGGAAATCTTTATTTAAAATGACGTGTCGGTAATTTTTTTTTATATTATTCTTCGTGAGAGATCAGTTCAAATATCTCTGAGGGAATATATACCCTTTTTCTATGGTCCCGATTTAATCTTATAATCTACTTGAAAGTTTCTAGCGTCCTTCGCGCGATTTATGATACTTGCTGCTTGTGTATCGTTATATAAAAACTGTACGTTTAATCCCCTTAAAAAGGGGCTAAATAATATAAGCTAATTTATTTAGTCTACAAGCGAAGTAGTTTTCCTATCGAACTACTGATGCTAGTATAATATAACAAAATCATCGTATGTATCACTTTTTATTATCAAATACAAAGTCTTCTATTACGGGTCACTTCAATTCAATTGATTGTTCTAAAATTTTTTTTTTGCATCTCAATTTAGTATGTACGAATTCTAATACCCATAGTGAGTAAATAGTGCTCATATTGCAGCTTCCTTAGAAATGAAATAGAATTTAGCTATTGCATAAAAGATGATTTACAACTAAGCCTATACGCATATAAATCTTTTATCATAAATATAAGAAGTGTAAATGCTCGTCTTCGATTACAAGTATCTTAATTGCCAAATCAGTATATAATTTTAGAAAAGCATATATAGCTCAGGATATTTACACAATTAGCATTGTGATTTAGATAATTGATATAAGGATACTTAAATCCAGTGTATATAATTTTATCTCTATTTAATAGATACTTCAAGACGCTGATCGAAGTAATGGTAAGAAAGAAAAAGCAAGCCAGTAAAGATCGCGAGCTGTGCAGATCGAGATGATAAGCGTCGATAAAGCATTTAGTAAGAGAAGAAGAAGAAAAGACGGAGTTAGGTCGTTTGCGAACGGCAAGAATAAATCAGCGAGGGTTTGGGCGCGCGAGGAGAACGCAGCGAGCGGTAAGAGAGGGCGACCGCCAACAGGGTGGCAATTACGTAATCAAGTAATTAGTCCCGGACCTCGGTTAACTAGGCCGCCATAAACCCGCGGCACGATAAAGGCATTTAGTCTCTTTTTGTGTATCTTCGCCCAAACGACGAAGCTCAATGATTCAGAGCAGCTCTTCCTCGCCACTTGACGTTATATACCTTTTATATATATCCCTTTCTCACTCTACTCGAGATATCTGAAAATTACCATCGACCTTTAATGTTCCAATAGAATTTTATGTCTTCGCCGCGGTGCTTCGGACTACCTTTTTCCTTAAATACCGCTTTAAGACTTTTTGCCCATTCCCCTTAAAATCTTACTGTTAGCTCTTTACTGTTTTGGCTGGAATTGTTTTAATCTCAAGTGCAATCATTGATTTCGTTGTAAATGAAGTATTTAATGTGTAAGTGCTCTTGAAACTACTCTTCGCCTTCGAAGTTCTATACAGTTTAAGATTTAAAAGAAAAATCACCGCAGAATTTCACTATGACAAAATATGGCCAAAAAGCAAATCTTTGATAAATGTACTTAATTTTGAATAGACCATTTATAATCTGGACTAGCGAATAACATAGAAATGAATAATACATTCAATTACAAAGAAAATTTGAAAATCTTTAACAATTAACTATATACACTGCTATAATACTGCTAAGAAGGCAATGAATTTTAATTAAAAACAAAATTCAAATTATTTGTTTGAACAATTGCTTTTTAGAGAACCGAGCGCCGAAACTGTTAAAAAGTCACTTGACTGATAAATTGAAATTTTGAAGAATAGCACTTTTTAAAAGGTCAATTAGGGGTAACGGATATTCGACCCGTCTATTTATCAAAGCTTTCATCCCGTATTCCCCGAGTCATTATCGGCGAAAAAAGATTTTAATTGCTTCGTGTTTGAGGAAAAAAAAGAGAGACGAGTGTATAGCAGCAGAGATTTCGCTATACACAGTCCGTGTACCGTATTGGCTGAATGGGTTGAATGGGGGTATTTTGCACTTGCTCGATGATGCACCACCGCATTTCTCTCCCTCTCTCTCTCTTGCCGCTGTAGTATAAGGAGGCGATTGACAGCGGCGATGGATGCGAAAGAGTGGCCCTTTAAAAGTGAAATTTCATGCGAATTTTTCAAGTGCTAAACAAATGAGTGCGAGCCGTATATATACTGGGATGTACGGTCGAGAGTTAACGAAACGAGAGGCGCGCGAGCGCACCGACAAATTGGAGGGTTCTCTCTGCACGTAACACTCGGGAAGAGTTCTCTTCCTCTCTCTCTCTCTCTCTCTCCCTCCGTGCTCTGTACTCTTTGGGATGCAGGATCATGAAAGTGCGCGCGTCTTGTCGATTGCAGCGACGCGGAAACGCTGCGTGTACGCTGCAGCCAAGCGTATACACCCAGGCCGACAAGTGGGTAATCAATCAAATTAATTATTTTTTTCCTGAGCGATGCTGAAAGTGCCAATTTCAGACTCGGATTTCATTTATTTTAATTTTCGGATGAAGAAATTTAATGATGTTAATTGAGTATACGGGCCTTGCGATATTAATCTAATTCACGCTTCTCTCGCGTGTCTCGTCTGGTTCAATTGCCAGACACAGAACACCAGCATACATGATATAATTTTTTATATAGATTTTTCAAATGCACGTAATTTTCTTGAATATAACAATTTAATTAACTTAACTTTCAGCTATGAGAATTTTTATAAGATGTATTTTATTAAGCGGGATATAAATTTAATGTGTAACTCAATAATTTTTAATTTCTGAACTTGCGTTTCAGTTATACACACTAATCAATTGATTTAGGAGAAAATATTTAAAAAAAATTATGAAAGCTTTTAAAAAAGTATACCATCTGCATAGATTAAAAGAAAAATTACTAACAAAGTTGTTGTAGATGAATCTATAGTTCTGCAATTAACATCTATACCGGTTATTGTTTCAGCGATAACTAGAAAGGATGTAAGATAAAGTACCCAATACCCGGACGCTAAATAAAAGGAAAGTTTAGAAGTCTATCTATTTAATAGAATTTTCAAAAATTTGAAATCTTTTTATTTTACTGTTAAATCTAGACCATTTCTTTAACTTTTAAACGTTAAACATGTTGAAACGTTAACAATAATTACAATGTTGGTCTGTTCTCCGAGTACACGTACCAGATTGCACCGTGTCCATGTATGCGGTCCTTTTACCTTATATTCTTTTTTTCCAGTTTTACACAATGTAAACTACTTATCGATTCAGTATAATATTTGTTAATTAAAAAAGATTAATAACTGTATAATTGTAAGGTAACTATTATAAGTTTTAAATGTAAACGATGATTGCATGACGTATAATTCACTCGTTAAAATGTTAATGGCTGTTCTGACGATATAAACTCGATGGATGATTAGAAAAAAATTTTTGTCGTTTGTTAACCAATATTTTATTGAACTAAATATGAAATTGATTGATTTTAAGAATTATCTGATTACTAATATAATTTTAATAAGTTAATTTTGGTGTTGCATGAGCAAATAATAAATTTTATCTATATCCGTAAAAAATGGTTGATTTAACCTCATCTAATAGTAAAATATGATACAATTAAGTCAATGGTTTTAATGCATTAAGTAGCTCCGTTAAAAATACTCAATAGTATATTTGAGAAAGTTGAAAAATTAAATGACAATATTTTTCTAAACTTTTTTTCTCTCAACGGTTCAACTGAATCGTTTAGTGACAGCCTGTAAAAAGATCTTTCAAAGTAATTGGGCTTTTATAGGATAGATTGATACACGGAAAAGGTACAACGTAATACTTTTACAAAGAAGTAACATTGTTATGCACAGATAAATCACTGAAACGGTTACATTTAAGAAAAATGAATAAATAAATGGTCTGGCGGTACGCCGAATATCTCGCTAATCAAAAAGGCATATACGAAAACGTATAAGCAATTAGTCAAGAAAGCCACCGATCAAACCTCAATTTATCATAATAATGTAAAAAATAACGCGAACACTCGCAGGCAGCATCCGTAGCTCCGCGCAGCAATGAAAAAATAATGGCGCAGAGCATCTCGGCGCGAACAGCGACTTTCCTTTACAAATTCAAAAGGCCGCCGCCGCCGCACGTATGAAGTCGCGGGTGTGGCACTTTTCCCCAACGCTCGCTCGTTCTTTCTCTATCCCTCTCTCGCTCTCTTTCCCTGTCGCATCACACGCATTTTCCGCAGTTGAGTTTTTGCGTCTGCGCGCCCAGGCCGTGCCTAGTGCTTTTAAATCCAATTCCTATAATGCCGCTCGAGCCAAATCCCCTGAAACCATCTCCGAAGCAACACGCGACTCGCGAGCTGCTATGCCGGGGACGTCGAGCCACAAAGCTCCACGTACCGCGCGCGAGGGCCGCCGCTCCAAAGCCTCGCTCGTCTCTCACTCTCTCTTTCTCTCTCCTCTCTCCTCTCTCTCTCTCTCTCCCTCCCTCTGTCTATCTTCTTCTCGTCCGCGACTCGGTTCTCTCTTCCTCTCCCTCTCTTCTTTCTCCCTCGCAAGCGCGTGTGCAAACCCTGGAGCTCGCTCCGCGGCCGGCTGTCGTGCGAAGAATCCCAAATGCCGAGCGTTTTCCTGCCTACTCTCGCCCGACTAATGCACGCGCCTTGCCTCGCAGCCAAAAATCGCTGTGTGAACTTTTACGGCTGATGTACCTAGGTGTGCGTCAGTATGTGTGTGTGCGTGTGTGTGCATGCGCGTGTGGGAGTTGATGTAGGTATACACGTGTGCGAGATTTTATGGAGATGGATTTGTAAATCAAGGGCGATGTATGAGACATCAACGTTTTTATGATGTCATATTGATATTATATTGTATCAACTTTATGCGCATGTACAAGCACTTTTAAGTATATATGTACCATCAGCTGTTTCACGTTTATTTATCTAATTTCTCAAGTTTTTAATCGATTGTTAATTACGTATATTACACTGGTATTCGGTCAAAGATTTGTTCAGGCTTTGATCTTTTGTGTATACCACATATATGAACATCATTGCGTTGAGACGTTATATTGAGTTTTTAGAAAATTTGTAAAAAAAAGTTGCACAATTGAAAACTAATGATATTTCGAAACTTCAGGCTTCTATTAAAACTAACGAACGACAGTGCTAGACGTATTTCTATTCAGGAGTTTCTGCCTCTTTTCATAACAGGCCTTAGGTTTCAAAAAGGGATATTGACAGTATCAAAATCTAACGTTGTAATGGTCTAGTGAAATATGATTCTACTGCTATGCATATTGTAGACTTTAAAGCCTTGTAGAATCATTATTTATTAAATAAAGTAAAAACAACTTTATTAATGCCTTGTGCTCTTTCGGTTTTATATGTAAGCTCGAAATATTATATACGACATTTTTACCAAGCAAAAAAAGTTTTCACCGCAGCGATAAATTATTATTCATCCAATTCTTCGCTCTATCTTGACAAGCAATCCCATCTAAAAAATAGTTCATCTGCGGCGATAAGCGAAAAGAGATATAAGCGGCATGTCTGTATAGACCGCTCTATATATTTACCGAGTTCGCGAAAACTCATCAAAGCCAACAAATAAGAAGCCGAAAGATAGAGCGCGAGCCCCGACATCCCTCCTATATAGAACAGCTCTTCCACCCAAACCAGCGCCAATCAGCACTTTGCGATCTTCGAGATATATACAAGCCACCATCCCGCGGGCCCGAACTTTTCGCTCCCGTCGCACACCGAGGGAAACGAGAGAGAAAGGAGAGAGAGAGAAAGACAGAGGCTGCAGAGCTAACCGAGGCTGCCGCAGCAGCCCGCGGAAAACAACGCGGCTCAAACAAATTACAACGTCGCTCGTCGCGCATTAAGAGATGAAAAATGCGAAAGCGTAATTTCATAGAAGCGCTCCGGGGCTTATTGATCAGATCACAAGAGTTGCAAGAGTTCGAGGGCCCGCGCGCGCGCACACACACTCCTCCCCTCGCTTACACGTACACACGGAGAAAGAGAGAGCCGCTGCCGCCGCGCCTCTATATAGAGAGTACGCGTATATTCCGCCCCCTGCACGAGTAGCGGGGCACTTTTATTCGTGCGTCGTCGTCCTCGAGAGAGAGAGAGAGAGAGAGAGAGAGAGAGAGCGAGAGAGAGCAGCTCTCGCGTCGTCGCCTTCGCCACCCCTGACGTTCGCTCTCTTTTCTCTCCCGCCTGCCTCTCGCCCGCGCCCCCTTTTGCCCGCGCGCGCGCACACACACTCGCACACTCGGCCCCCCTGCAACTATGTGCGTATATATGTGCGTGTGTGCAGAGCCGGGCGGTAGCGGCTGCGCCATTTTTTTTCTTCTTCCCTTCTTTCTTTTTTTTTTGCCAGCCAGCGTCGCCGCCGCCGCCGCGCACTCCCTCTTACTTGACGCGCGATTTATGTGCGTGTGGGATCGCACACGCGTCTATATATACATACGCGCGCGCGCGGGAGAGAGGAGAGCAGAGAGAGAGAGAGAGAGAGGAGATGGAAAAGGAAGAGAGAACACGTGGCGCGCGCGCGAGTTTCGCCGCGTGTATGTATATATGCCACCTACAGCAGCCTCCTCCGCACCGAGGGAGAGAGGGAGAGAGAGATGAACCAGCAGCCCCGCAGGAGCGAGCGACCGAGCGCGCGTTTCATTTATAATAATAACAGGAGAAGAAAATCCGCAGGATTAGAGCCGGAGCGGATTAAGGTGCGGGGCCAACGGCGACGAATGGACGCACGGAATGAGTATTAGCGGCTTGTTTGGAGGATTCGATCCTATATATATATATATGTATCATATAGCTCCCGGGATTCCCAGCCGATGCGAGACTTCAAAGGGATTGCGAATTATTGAATTGTCAATAAGGAAAATTGTAGATTCGCGAATGCGAGGGCCTACGCGCGTATGTGTGTGTGTGTGTGTGTGTGAGGCAAGGCTGCTTTTTCATTTCGATTGCTTTGCTCCTGCAGCTTGTGAGCGATATTTTTTGGGCTTCGTAATTCTGGAAAGCGGATGCTTTTTATAGTATACATTAAGTTCATCGATGGTCTGTACAATGATAGGATCTCGAGGCTTAAACGTAACTTTTGTATGTATTTCGAGCTGCACGTTAACAGAGGGATTTCTATTGAATTCGTATCTGAATGACTGAGTGAAAATAATATTAAGCTGAAAATAGAATGTCACGATGCGGAATAATAGACTTTGCTGAGATACAAGAAGGGTTGAAACAAATACACTCGCTACGCTACTTACTTCGTATATTGAATGCTATAGGACTGAAAAGTATTTGAATGGGTTTTAAATGAAAATCCGAAATATAAATATTGCAATGTTTAAGAAAGCATATTCTGTTCTGCTTTACAGAAATGGTTTCATTTATAATGATAAAACTTATTTGGTCTTTCTAAAGGTATTGAAGAAATATTTAATATTTATATGCGATAAAAGAATTATTTATATATTGTAGCTGTTTTTATTTTGATTATGATATATTTAAATTTAATGAACTGTGCGATAAACGTTTATATGTAAATAAAATTTTATCCATTTTTTTTCGATAAATTGTATTATTTTATTTGACCCGATTTGATAAACACGTATGAATAAGCATCAATGATGGAACCAACAAATATGCATTTTTTAATCACGTGTCAATTGTGTATTCCCACACTAGTACATAAACCTTTAATTTTTCGTACTAATGCGAAAAGAGAACTTTTTTACACGCTTGTGTGAGAACATTCTCGCACTAGTGAGGATCCTACTAAGTTAATACTACTTTTACGTGGTACTGTAACTAAACTAAAATGGACGCACCAACGCATAAACCTTAGATAATTCAAAATACTATAAAAATCGATCTTGAAAATAAATGGAATAAAAATATAGTGTTTTGTTATTGAATGTGATAATCTACTTACAAATCTTCGTTTTTTTGAAAATTCAAATGTTTCAGGAAAAAGTGACTTAAAGTAGTATGAAAAGCTGGATAAAAGCCTTAAAAATTAATGGGTTATATCTATATCACTACAAAAACCCTATGGATTTATACGCACTCAATTACGCAACATATTTTATTCTATTAATTTTCAAGTTAATTTTCCATTTTAGTTCATCTACATCAGTACACAATCTACTATTATGTGCTGTAACACGCGGAGGAAAGAGCCTTGTGTGATGTTGAAGGCTAGCTTATGAATTAGCCGAAGGAATAGTCTGTTTTTTCCACTAGCTGTACTACGTACGATTTACAACTCTTCATGTTTAGTAATAAGTTAATATCAATTTCAGATGTATAAAGTGTATATTCAAATGACATCAATTATTATTCAAATGTGTAAAGGATATGCTTTACCAATCTATGATACAATTAGGAAACCATGTTTATACTGCCATTGCATACTTACTTTACAAACGTCGATTAAGCCTGATCATGGATTTACGAAAAATAAATATTTAAGTTGTTGACAAATATACATAAATGATCTCGATAAAATCTAGCAAAGATTAATTTTATAATTGATATATGCTTATCTCATACATTGCTAAATTCTACGTTACGCTCTTAATTTCTTTCTATTTTTATAAATCCTTCTAAAATATGTTGTGCATAAAAAAAAGTATTTTCACAAGGAAAATATGGTCTGATCCTAATGAATACATATATTTACCAACGAGTTGTTGCTCGACAAGAGATTTTCGTTCTCACTTTTTCGCAAGCACAAGAAATTGAAAAGCCTTTCAGCGCGCATGCCATACTCGAGCGGGAAAAAATGTGAACACCGTTTTGTGCGCGAGAAGGAAAAAAAAAGTTATTTCGGCCAAATTACGGAGTACGAGCGCCATGAGAATCAGCCCTCGACGGTTTATTAGGCATTGACATGTTATCCGCGACACTTTTGTCCGTGCGCAGCCTTCGGCTTCAAGAGAGCGAGAGTAAGCGAGATAAGGAGGGAAGCGAGGAACGAGGAGAGGCTGTCAATTGCGTTGAAAGACGAACGTAAGAGAGAGAGAGAGAGAGAGAGAGAGAGAGAGAGAGAGAGGAGGAGAATGGACGATCGGTGATTAAGCGAGAGCGGGAATCGCGGGAGAGGAAGAGGGAGAAAGGCGACAGCAAACGTCTCGGGAAGTTAGTTAGATAAAGAACCGAAATAAATACGAAGGGAAGAAAAGAGCTCGTTAGGAGGTCTGCTGCGCGAGTTTCTCCGAGTGCTTCGCTATACACCAGAAACGACTCTCTGCCCTTTTCCCTCTTTCACTTCTTCGTCTCTCTCTGTATTCCTTGCTTTTCGCCATTCTTTAATGTATATATATACACTTATACATGTATATACTCGTATTTCTTATATTCCATCTTGGCGTCTTGCTTCGAGCAATATTTTCAACGTTAATATTTATTCTCTGCTCGCGAGGTAGTCAGCAGTCTTCAAATCCTCCTTCACACTTATGCGATATATATTTCACCTCCCTTCTGATATTGCATTTGTGTACTTGAATTATAAAAGGCGCATAATTTTGATATTTACCATCATAACTACATCATTTGTATGAATAGTGCAAGATGCAGTTTCATCTATATTCTGAAATATCAATATTTTAAGTAATATATTATAACAGTGAATGTGTTATTTCTACCCTAATATATTAAACTTGTATTTAGCTGCGAATTTGATGTAAAAAAAGTATATTAAATACGTGAAATGCATTCAGTATGTAAGCATGCGCCCAGTACATTAAAGTACATCTGATTACTAAAAATGTAGGAAATATATTATAACATATATCTGATTTTTCCAATTTCTCAGACTCTTCAATTTTTAGTTAATTAATATATTTTTCATACAATTAACAACTTCATGAAAAAAAATTTAATGGCAGAATATGTTTATATATAAGGTACATATAATTTTAGTAGTTAATATTCTGATGTACAAAAAATTGGTTTTTTGGTTTTAGTAAAATTTTTCAACTTTAATTCACTTTCTAATCTCGTCTATTGTTCGAAAATCTCTTCAGTGTAAGCTGCTCTAACATCTTACGACCGCATGAACAAGTTGATAGCGCGACAGCAGTTAAAGATGCGATTTTCGTCGATTTCGACGTTCGTGTGTATATATATAGGATTCCGCGGCATGAATAGAAACGAGGACGGAAGAGAGGAAAAAAGGGGTTTGGTTGGGAGTGGAACTGCGGCCAGATCGAGCAATGGTGCAGAATGGCGCTGAGCAATTGCTCGTAACTGTTCGCTATTCTGGGGCTGAAGAGTCGGAGAGAAAGAGAGAGGGAGAGAGGGAGAGAGTGAGAGAGTGAGAGAGAAAAAAAGAGCCTCCATTGAATTCCGGAGATATCCCATGGCTATTTGGAAGGTATGCGAGCTCGTTTAACTTCTTTAATTGCTTGCGCACGCTGCAGATAAAATAGACTAATTTTAACATTACTTGCCTCCTTACATTTTATGGGATCGATCTTTATGGTAATTCCTTACTCAGTCGCAGGGCATTTAATTTAGTTGATATATGTGACAGTAAAGTGTATTTGCTTATTGTAAAAAATAAGGTTACAATGAAGACAGATTCGAATAGCAACAATTACTTACAACTAATTGAGAATATTCTCAATTGAACATACATTGAAAAGCATTTGCGTAAGTACGAAGTAATATAATTTTCGTTATAGTCAGACTATTGAATAAATATTATTATTAATGCAATTATGCAACATTTAGTTATTTTCATAATGTATTTAGTTATTTGTATGTATAAACATAGGTTCAGTATATAGGACTGCATTTTATTGGAATTGTTAGACCATGCGTTTGTGAAGTAGTTCGACCTAATCAAATTTTATAAAATACAAATATAAAATAAAAAGTAAAAAAATAAAAAATATAACAACACTCGAAATAAAATATTCTTAAAAATCCTACGCATCATTCATTTCTTAACACACAGTCCAACCATATACTAAGACTTTAATTACAGTTACATCAATGCAAGATCAAGTTGTGTAAAACTACCGTACATGCATAGTTTCGTTATTACTTTTTCAAACCGCTCCCTTCGCCATCCCTCGGAATAATGAGAAAAAATCAGAAACAAAGAAAGCTCCCGCCTAATTTCTACATCAACAATATAACGAGGCTGCGCGCCGAGATATTTTCCGCGTCGAAGGCGTGAAATAAAGGCGACGGTAGGTATATATACGAGTGGCGAGGGTCGGTGGAAAAAAGGAGGAAAAGAATCAAAAGATAAAAAGAAAGAGAAGAAAGGTAGAAAGAGGTGGGAGAGAGGCAAAGAAAGATAATGACGAGCGTGAGAGAGGGAGAGATAGAAAGCCAGCAGCCAGTCTCGTATAATTCCCGCTCGAAATCGACGGACAGGTAGATGTGCTACGAAGCTATGGCTGCGCCTATATCCCCCTAGTCTCCCTCGGATATATACACATCGCCAGAGGAATTCCTATCCACGGCAATTTTCGTGACTGGCTGCCTTTGGCAATCAGCTATTTTCAGGACGAGTCTAGTAACTGTATGCCCACCGGCGCGTCTACGTACATCGGTGTTTATATGTGTATATACATACAAGTTGGACACGAATGGATGTGTACATGTATATGGGTGTAAAAAGACAGAGAGAGGAGAGAGAGAGAAAGTGGGCGGGGGTGATCGAGCTGCTTCCGAAGGAGGGTTGCAGCGGGACGGGGGGACGTGAAAACACCTCGATATCGGACCGGAGATTAAAACCGTCAACGTGTAGGGCCGCAACAGCACCGCGTGCCGCCGCGGCATTTTCAAACTATCGGAGAAGCAAGAACACAAAATAACCTTCGCCTCCCGAGTGCCGTCGCCTTCTCTCTCGCTCTCCCGGTCTCTTTCCTATTTTGGATATAGCGGACGAGGTATATACGCGCAGAGGCTCTCTCCGCGACGCCATCGATCATTGCGCTTTGGCTGAATGTGCCCGAGCTCGAGCCCTGTAATTTTCAGCTCTGGGGGACACGTCGGCGCGGGGAAACTCGACGCCGACTTGGGCGGATAGGAAATGTGTCCTTTCTCTCTCTCTCTCTCTCTCTCTCTCTCTCTCTCTCTCTCTCTCTCTCTCTCTATCTTTTTTTCGGCTGTTTTCGTTTTTTTTTAAGGGATCGACGTACATTCATCTTGGGAGATTGCGAGATTTCCCCTGATGCTTATGCATAGAGGCTGAGTATTTTTTTTTTACGATTTTATTAAATTTTGTAATTTCGTTTGAAATTGAAAAGTTGAGAAACGAGCGCTCGCGCTTTTTTATAACGGTCATTTTTTAAAAGGAATTTGAATTTGAGATAGGAATCTGAAAAAGGGAGGAGTTTTATTCGAAATTTACTGGTGTACTTGGAGAAAGCGCGTGTTGGCTTCATATCGCAGAATGATGAAGAAATGTACTTTAAAATAAAATAAAAATATTCAATCACTGTGGATGTATGATATTAAATATTTTGAAAATGTGCCATATTTAAATAATGATGTTGTTAAAACCAATCTTTGGCACTTGTGTTTAGTTGAAAATTCTGTTTCAACTGTCAATTAATTAATACACTATTCAAAAAAAGTAAAGTATCAAAAAATTTGCGCTATAAATTGCTCAACTTTGAAGGATGATTACTCAACTTCGGATCAACGTAGCAAAGCTTTTTTTAATTAAAGCTTGAAATCTCAACCTTTTGATCCAGCTGTTAGATTTTCGATTGGATGCAACCCCACAACACGTGACCTTGAACTTCAGGGTCATCTTTTATATTATCCCAAAGTTTACAAAGTTTGGCCGTAGAGCTGGATACTTTTTTTTCGAATATTCGACCGTACTGCAACGGCAAATTACAAATCTAGCACTGCCAGGACACCAAATCAGTAATCAACCGGTAAGGAATCGCTCGTAGTGGATAGGTCTTAGATCTCGAGTGCGTGCTCGTGTGGTTCATGATCGAAATGAGAAAGAGTTTTGTTTACTCGGGTTTGGCGTTGCAGAGGCAATCGGTTTGACAGAGCGTGTGTTGCTCCGGTGAGAGCATTTCAACGTGGATCGGTAATGGTGTGGGGTGAAATTTTCATTTGACAATTTTGCCACTACTCGCGAGTATGAGGGCAGTGCGCTAGATAACCGACGTGCTTAGACCGCAAGTCTCGCCTCTGCGTCGCCAGATAGGTAGATGTTTTCTTTTAATGCATGAAAATACACGGCCTCACACTGCTGCCTTAACTATACAATTTCTTAGAGACAATGCAATCTCAGTACTTCCCCACTCTCCCCCGAGTCCTGATTTGAATCTCATTGAACACGTGTGGGACATCATGGGACGGAGACTGAGAACCTTGCCAAGACAACCGGCAACTTTAGAGGATCTCTCAGAAACTCTCATTCAGACATGGAATGATATTCTACAAGATGAAATGAGCGCCTGCATTACCATGCAGAATAGGTTGCATGCAGTTATCCAGAAACGGCGGGGCAACGCGCAATCTTAAAGCAACTCACATTTACACACGTACTAAGAGAAGAATATTGTAACTGTTACGATATATCTTAGCTATTACTTTACACATCTTTAATTATGGCGAAATATACGCACACTCGAAGTAAACATAATCAAAACAAATATTAACGTACTTGATACAAGTATAGTTTTAGTTGCGGTAAATATTTTATGTATTCCGCCAAATATGATATCTTAACTATTAATATATCACCTTTCAAATAAATACTCTTAAACTTTTCGATGTAGAATATTAACTACGAGTTTATTCTTCTCTCAGTGCACACACACATGATGAGCTAAATCCGGCCGGCTATTTCCCCATGGTGCTTATTGGGTTACGCTAAAGTCGGCGGTAAGCATAAACCACGTTTAATTTAGATTCAAATTCTCCATTTTATCCCAAAAATAGTGTTATTTCAAAGATAATTTAAAAACACCGTACAGTTGCAAGAAAATATCGTAGAAACTTTATATTTTTTTTAAATTGAAGAAGAAAAGTTGAACTTTTAATTGCTATTATTACTATATTAAAAAAAATTCAACTCGGTATACGTCGTATACTTTGTATACTACAAACTTTGTAAATTTTAGGACTAAAAAAATGATCTTGAATTTCAAGGTCACGTGTTGTGGGGTTGCATCCAATCGAAAATCTAACAGCTGGATCAAAAGATAGAGATGTGAAGCTTTAATTATAAAAAAGCTCCGATCCGTTTATCTGAAGCTGAGTAATCATCCTTCAAAGTTTAATAATTTTCGACGCAAATTCATTGATGTTATATTTTTTTGCGTGGCTAGAAAATTACTTAGATACTATCACTGAAAACTTAAAAAATAAAAGAAGTTTTGTTAGATTGAATGTATGTAGTTTATTAACACTAATAAATAAATAAATCTTTATTGATCACTTCTGTATTAACGTAGAAATAAGAAAGTGTTTCCATTTAAAAATGCTTAAATCAATACATGCTATTTAATCTGACAATTTGGACCTTCTCTCCCTATAATTAAATAGACAATTATATATGTTGATATATTTATTAGTGGATTGATATAGTGACTATAAGTAAGGAAGTAATGAAAACTGACACAATATGCAAATGAATCTATATTTAATGTAACCTCCAATCCGTTCCACTTGGAAAAGAAAAATATTTATAATTCATTACATTAAAGCGGAAAGTGAAAGACCGGGAAATTGCAATTTTGAAATTCATCAGGAGCAAATTTTCTGGGGAAATGCGCGAACACTTTTCGAAAATAGCCGCCGTGAAGGTTTAATCGCATCGTCACACTCAGACAGGTATATCTTGGACGTACACTATTAATTAATCCAATCGGCTACCGATTATCCTTATTAAGCTTCTCATCGTCCTTCGTCTTCGTCTAGGACTGCCGCGACCGCACTTTAATTCAATTTCTGTCACACCCGTCGAAGGG
Source organism: Megastigmus dorsalis (assembly GCA_900490025.1). Lineage (NCBI taxonomy): Eukaryota > Metazoa > Arthropoda > Insecta > Hymenoptera > Megastigmidae > Megastigmus > Megastigmus dorsalis. The sequence continues at coordinate 53,048 of UELU01130906.1, forward strand.
TCGGCAAAATTATGCGATTTAAGGTTTACTTTCAAATTGGATTGCTACTTTCTCATGGTGGTTCTCGCTCCAAGTTATAACGATAATCTTTCCGTTCGTTTGCGTGTTAATCGAAATCAAGTTATGTAAGAACATTTGAAATAAATCCTTTCGTTTCACATTTTATTTTATACATTATAATTTATTTAAGCGATTGTAGTTTATTCAAATGTTTTTGTCTGCAATCGCGCGCAGAAAATCAATATGAAATTATGACCAAAAATAATTTTATGTTATCGTACTTGTCATGATAGAAACTATGACTAGGCGAATTCTATTTATCTTTAATATTATTAAAATTTGACGGAAAAAACTTCTTTGTTAATTGGCTCATCTCAATCTTTATCAATTTTTTTTGGACACTGCTTTTTGTACTAAATATCAATCAGCTACGCGGAGAGCATTTTTGGATAAATTAAACCCATAGATTGTGGTAATCGTGGGTCAAACTGTACAGTACCATACAGTGCACTATTACCATATCGTGTGGATAAAATTTATTTTTAACTGAGAATGTTTTTCCAACATAGAAATTTATAACTGATGTTTAGTACCTATTACTGCAACCTGTAACAATGAACTGATGAAATTTTGAAAAACTGTTTATTCAATACGCGAGCATATTTTCAGGTAAAAAGCAGTGATGGACTTAGTATATCTGCGGAAGCGAGAGTGTCTTCGAAGCGTTAATATATATATCGCTGTGGGTATAGAGAGAAAGCAGAGAAGGAGAGGAGACACCTTCACGTTCGCGTGACTCGCTGACGAAAAGCCGCGAAGGCAGCAGCTTTTCCAACAAGATTTCGGGCTGTGGCGCGCGCCCCGTCAAAGGAAGCGCTGGTGCGCGAGATGGAGCGACTACAAAGTCATCGTCGGCGGCGAGAGAGAGAGAGAGAGAGAGAGAGAGAGAGAGAGAGAGAGAGTGTGGTGAAGGAGGAGGAAGAGAGGCGCGCGCGCGAAGAAAGAGGGCGAGACATCAAGATATGGCGGCGTGGCATCGATGCTTTCGATGCCAAGCGAACCGTGAATGAAGTGCAATCTTGTGGAATTTTAAAGATGGTCACCTGCAGACGCGACCTCGTTGGAGATTCTTTAGTCTCCGTGGTTAGCCTTCTGGAAGAGCGCCTCGAGCTTCGCGCATAAAGATATTAAACGAAAGGCTGATTTTGCCAAAGGCCCCCCCTGGTGTGAATATTTCAAAATTTGTTATTATCGATATTTTATTTATTTTGAACCGTGAGCTTGCGCGCTCAAAGCGAAATCTTATACAAAGAGCGAGTGGAACAAAAAATGGCCCACTTGTTATGTTTTCTTTTTTTTCTTTATCGATAACCCATTTTGCGGCGGCGGTTATAATTTTCTAATATCTCAATGTATGCTGAGTTAAAAGTTTGTATCTTTAATAATTGCACATATATTGTCAAGCATGATCTTTGTAAATAAGATATATTTGTAAACTTATAACAATCTAATAAAGGAAATTCTATCAATTTAGACTTATGATACACTGCATTCACAAAATAATTAGTTAAGAGAATAAACAATTGATTAACTTAGAAGTGTCTGACAATTTGTGAACAGTAAAAAAAAGTATAATGCATACGATACTAATGATGTAACAGATACATAATAGGGATCTTTTAGGTGGATAATGTTGAATTGTTGAATTCATTATTTATACACGAGTTCTGCTACGAGATTGCAATCTTGAATCACATTTAGGTCTTGCTCAATGCAATTGTGCAAAACACATGTATAATTAGAGTGAACATGCACCTCGCACACAGTATCTTTCTTATTTCAGTACTCAATTTGTACTCTCTTAGTTACTTGGGATTCAAAGACCTAATTAAAGTATCAATTAATAAAAAAGAAACATGCCTGTACAAAAACTCTTATTGAGCGTCTAAATATGCAACGAAATTCGACGCAGATACAAGACGTATACTCGTCACCGGTCATCCGAAATTTCGAGCCGCAAGAAGGCTCCGAGGCGCCGCAACTTTTTCACCCTCACACCTCGTATACGCCGCGACAGGAAAAAAGAAATAAAAAGTAAAAGTGTAGAGTCGTGCGCGCGCACGAGCTACTGCGAGAGAGCTGGGTATATAATCGCCGTCCCGCGTCTGGGACCTGGAATGGCGTATAATGGACGCCTCGCAATTAGAGAATCGCGCGCGAGCGATGCGTGATTGGCCAAGGGTTAAGGCGGCGCAGCCGGGTGCTGATAGCCAAGTCCCGCCTGCGGCCGACTACGGCATGTACATATAGCGCGCTCGGGACATCCACGAGAGCAGCGCTCCCGGCAGCAGCAGGTGATCGCGATTATTATCTTGGCCCGAGCAGTGCACCCACGTGTTCCGGCCCCTGTGCGGCCTACAGACTATATATACATGTATAGACGCATATACACGCGCGCGTATACACGGAGCAATTATGAATAGCGTATAAGCGTGCGTGTGAATGGAAGCGCGATTCAATTAGTACGGCAAACCGCAAACTCCGACGGCGAGCAAGAGGGAGAGAGAGAGAGAGAGAGAGAGAGAGAGAGAGAGAGAGCTCTTTATAACTCGCACTTCCCACTCCCAACGTCCGGTTCGCGTGTAATGCGATATTTATGCTGAAAATCGTGCTGAGATAGTTCATTGATTTCAAATAGAATAGGATGTTTATGCGGGAACAATAACTGCATGATTTATATCCGGTTATGTTAAGTGGTAGGTTTTGCTTTCATATATTTTCGCAGTCTAGCAATGATTCATTATAATATGTGTCCATTTGTAACGGTAAGTGAATATTTTCTTTTAAAACAGATATCATAATTTTAAGTTTTATTTATCCTTTTTCGAATCATGTAAACCGCCACAACACCAGTTTTCGAATACTTTTTATTCTTTCAAAAACTCATTTTATTTATACTTGCTTTAAGCTTTACACCGTATTTTTCTATTATATATAAATTACTATTTCTGAACTTTAGAAGTAGATTTGCTTATCATATAAAACGAGTAAAAAAACGAGTTCCATTCGATAACCGGTGCTGTGACAGCATTTTATATAAAGCATTTTTCAGTGCCCGGTCTTGTGACTCATACTCATACTTAAATATACAGGAAATCTATCTTACATGTAGTTGGAAAAAAATCATGTACTACTTCAAATTTTTACCACTTCAGTGGTGGAATTTTATGCCAAAGAATTGTGTCAAGAATATTGAGAAACATGAAATAACTTTAGTTGCTATATTCGTGATGGTAGTCAGAGCAATATATTAGAAATAAGCATCAGTGTAAGTTTCTTATTATATTTATAGATTTTTTATAATTTTAATTTTAAATATTGTTAATATGTTATATTAAACATTAAAATTATTACTTATGTCGACTGTACTCTACTATAAAATGACAAAGATCTTTCTATCGATCTTCAATAAACAATATATTCATGGACAATCAGATTGCCCTTGTTTACAATCACCCCGAAGAATCTGAAATAAACTTATATTTAACCCTGAAATAAACTTTTGTTAGTAAAGGATAATCTGACCGCCCCCCACCACCCAAACATGCCCGACGTTTCGAGCCCGCTCCAGCTCCTCATCAGGGACTGAAATGGAAAGCATGTTTAACCTCCTTATATACCTA
>UELU01130910.1:0-10063 GCA_900490025.1 Megastigmus dorsalis
TACTTTATATGTGGTTAAAATCTGGAACCCACAAGCGGCATGAAATTTGGAGATATTGAGCCTCGAAATTGCATACTTTAACATTGAAAGTATACTGAGAACCTATGACCAGAGACGTTTCGTTCAATTGCAAACCAAGTTTTCTTCGAATTTTTTTGAAAAACTAGCACATAATGTAAAATAATAATACGAATCGTGAGGAAAAAAGCTGAATAGGGCAAACGGTGCTTTTTTTAAAGATACAACAGTCCAAAGTTTTAATCCTAGCCTATAGTATATCTATATAGGTGCGTAATATTTCACTCTCTTTCAACTTTTGGGTCTTATTTCTATCTATCTTTCTTTCGATCGACATTCTGAACTTTAATATTATGAATTTCGAGGTTTTCACATTAGGTAACGCTGTGTAATATCTTAGACAACAAATTTTCTAATTTAATACCGAGTTGAGCACTACGGCAGGGAGAGAACGTCCTTAATGGACACAAAATCTAAAAATGTATAGTTACCACAGTATTAAGAATTAAAGGATTTTATATTGATATAACTGTCCCATGTATAAACCGATGTTTGATCCTCTATATCTGGAAAACTGTCTATTATCGGACCTTCTGCCCACGAAGATTTTTGATCGAAATATTATAAGCTACATTATACTGCATTTTCAGTCGATTCCATGGGACTTCATTTTTCCATAAGATGTGAGCGAGGTTCTTTATGTAATACGTTCACATTCGCTAACGAGTAAGACTTATGAGAATAATTTATTTTTTTAAAATCGAGTCTTCTGTTGCAGTTTTTCTATATTTACCTTTAGAAGGCGGAGGTGGTCGAAATATCGATCACCCATCATGGCACACAAACTACTTGATGTTTTCATGCAAAATTTGATAAGTTGAGTAAGGTTGGTGCAATCGATTTTACTATATTCAAGATATAAATACAGTGTAAACGTCGATGATTATTGACCTACTTATTTACAAAATAGTCGATTTTAGATCAGAAGTCAGAAGTTTTTCAAAATAGTACAGAGTAAAAATTTATGAGTAACTAGTTTGATTTTCAGCATTAATTTAGTGTTAATAAACAAGAGGAACTGAGGGTGAAATGCATGAAAAAACTAATATATATTGTTTTTTTTTTCTATTTATGCCGATTATCGGAAAGAGATTATAGATACAGCGACTACACTGAGAAAAAAATTTAATTGATTCAATTACATGAATTTAATTAAAAATAAAATTAATTGATTGAATTATAGTTTAATTAAATCAATAACATGTCTAATTATTTCAATTAAATTCATGTAATTGAATCAATTAAATTTTTTTCTCAGTGTAAATAGATTTTATTTCATAGAACATAAGATTTTGTAAAAATTAATTTAATTGTGCTAGGGAAGACAAATTATATTTATACGACTTCTTTATACAAATTATTAGTTAAAAAATGAAATATCAAAGTTCAATCATTCAGTTCAGGTTGGGTGTTATTGACATCTAGATCGTAATGCTGAAACGAAAAATCAAAATCCCAGATGAATTTAGATAAAATTGAAATTCATCTAAAATCGGCGAAAAATTCATTTATATATTAATTAGTCGGGGTTAGAATTTATACTTTTAATTAGAAAGTTGAAAATTTTATAATTACACTTTTGAAAATAGTAAATTTACTTTTTTGATCTTTTGAAATGAGGGAGTAGCATTTTATCTTTTTCAAAAGTACAAATCTCGATATTTACTCTTTGTAAAAGAGCGATTCTGGTTTTTTTCTACTTTACAAAAAGTAAAATTGACATTTTATTCAAGCGCATATTGTACGCTTGCTATTTCACTACCGCTGTGCTGGCACTATTGGTTCTAAAACATTGAGTCGATGTATCTCAGCATCGCCAGCAAAATATAATGTCTCGAAGAGAAAACTCATAAATATTTAATATTAGTTACTATTAGTTAATATGTTTGAAACATATTGTTTATGGTATCCTAGTCACTTGATAAAAACTAATAGTTATTTTACCTTATGATCCGTCTTGTGACTTCGTATAGAAGTCAAAAGGAAGTCATCAAATAGATCATAAGGTAAAATAATTGTAAGTATTTAAGGGAGTTCTTCAGAGGAAAAAGTAAGTACCTAATGATGAAATTGAAACGTTTGGTTAGATGCGAGTAAAAAAATAACTAAGTTAAATTAATGTGGGTCGAGACTGCTCTAGAAAAGAAATATTGAAATAATTAATTTTTCATGTTTATAAATCATATTAAATATTTAAATTATCAATGAATTGGAAGCTAGTTCTCATGCTAACGTAATCGGCAATCAACAATGGTGGCAAAAATTTTCGAGGAAATAACATTTTTGTCAAATGAAATTGGGGCAATGCCTTAAAAAAAATAAATAATGGTAAATATTTATCTTCGACTCTTATCGTATAAGTACTACGAAAAAACATATAAATGATTGATAAATTAATTCATGATTTAATTTTAGTTTTTTCAAAATTCAAATAAACCTTTAAATTGTAAAAGTAAATTATTTTTGGGTAAATCAAGTATAAAATAACAAAAATGATATAATTTATCATAGATAGGTGACACAAGAACGAAGGAACTAAATTATTTCAAATAAACATAAACTTTTATTGACAATATATACTTATTATTAGAAATGCATTAAAATAATTGCTAGGCATCGTATTTTTCATACATGTATTCAGTGTTATTTTTGCACTATATTAAAAAGTGATGTGATTGTGGGCTATGGTCATGCTCTCCAATAGAATATTGATCCATTAATCTTATTAGGTGAAACATTGTTAAAATCAAAGTATGTATCTTCATGTAATTGTGATGCATTGTCTGAGTAGATTAGAAGAACTGCAGTAATCCAAAATTAATAAATATTTTGATAAAAATATTCCATCAAATCTATGAAAATAACTTACGAGTCTGGAAGAATTCGCAGCTTTCATTGGATCAATCAAAAGTTTGATTGTAAAATGATTTTTTATTCTTATATTGAATTATTAACAATCATATATAAGAACTAACTATAGCACTAACTAACTATAAATAAATTAACAAAATTTCATGTACTTTATTTCTGTAAGATTGTAGACGTTCTTGAAGTAACTCAAATAAAAATATTATGATAGAAAAGGAATATGCAAGGCCTAGAATAAGCACAAAGCTTAAAACGGACTGAACAGACTCACTGCGTATTACTGCATCACTTTTTTTATATTATGGAAAATACGAAAAATTATAAAGGCTTTCATCTTTTTTCCAAAGCCCAGATTCATATAGTCGCCGAAAGATGTCAAGAAATTTGTTTTTGTAAGGTGATGCTATATCAAGCAATAAATGTAACACAAATTGGTCAGAAAACTTAGGTTTTGCTATTTTCATGTTTTTCAAATTTCCCAAGATTTCGGTTAACATTCTAGCCTCTAAAATATGCACCAAGCAAATAACATTTTTCTTCTTTTCTAAAATCTCTCCACACCCCGAATAATTATTTATAGGCACCGTTTTTTTCTTTATATTTTGTATGTATACATCATACTCATTTTGAAAAACTGCTTCTAACTGAACTGACGCAATGTAAGGTTGTAACTGAGATTCGTCAATTTCTTTGAAAGAATCAAATTGAACTTCGCCATAATTTATGGTAAAATTTAAAATATTTGAGAACAACGCTGAGGTAAATATTAAAACAACAGCTGAAATACTTGTGACAAATACTCTGTCCGAGGATTTCCGTGGCCTCCAAAATACAGACGTTCCAAAAAATATTCCAAGGATATTTAACATCGTCGATTCTTTAGTTATAATTTTAAGCAGTTGCATCACATATGTCATAAGTATAATAAGTGAAGCAAAGCAGAGCACGATAATAAGCATAATGAAAGAAGTGTCGATTTTCATAATAGGGATAATGGGAACAACAGCGACAAATGATGATAATAGATATTCCAATTGTATATATACTGTATTATTAATTTGTTTCATTGGTAAAGCCAAAGCATTAATAGAATCTGTTTGAAAATAATCGCTAGATAATTCATATAATTCGGCTATAGTTGTAGCTCCTTCTTTTTCTAGTATATACGTTACCGTAAAGTTCATGATTTTTGCTGCGATTGATAGTATAGGATAATATAAGAATTTCAGACTTATATCATTTCCTGTTTTCGTAGCAATACTAAATGGTGGATAATTCAAAAGAAGCAATTTAAAAGGATATCCATTGACATTTTGTAGTTTTCTAGGAAAGATAGTTCTTGCATCTGAAACGAATTCGATTTTTCTAAAATCGTCGAAAAATGGATTGAAATGATATAGAAATGAATCATCGTTTTTCTTCCCAATTTTTAAAATGGAAAAATCTAAGAACTTTATTGACCATGCATTTCGAAGTATAGTTTCGAAACGGGCATAGTTTTCATTCTTATCGTGAAATAGAATTAGTAAGCATTTTGGTCGTGAGTTATTCGAAGGATATTGCGATATTGCATCCGTAATATATTCCATATTGTTTAATAGATTTGTACAATTGTAATGTAGAATAATGTATAAAATTTCATTTGAATTATCGTTGCAACATTCCAAATTTGGATTACTAAAATAAAATTCATCTAATTTCACTGAAGTGGCTGGAATGACTTGAAATAATTCTTTGAAAATAACGTTTTGGTCATTTGGTAGCATCTCTTTATCAATCACAAACTTTATTTGATAGAAATCGAAATTATTTTGTAACAGTTGCCGTTGCAAAATCTTTAACCAGTTTGGTTGAAATTGATGTTTTGAATCTGTTTCGGTAGCATTTAGATATAATAGAAACACAAAAACTGCAATAATCATTTTAAATTTCTTCTTTAATTTACAAATATTTGTTAATAACTTTTATTTTAACGTGGTACCGGGCTCTCTTATAGTCGTACAATTGTTAATTCTAAAAATTGCTAAAACATTTTCAAATAGTATGTTTTTTACGTTTATTTTTGCTTATTTTTTATCGAAAGCGATTATGTTTTAAGCAAAACACTATCAGACAATTTTACTACTGGATTTCTGTTCTTGATGTTCTAACTTCACATGCGCTAATGAATACGACTTATGAGAATACATTTTTTCTAGAATAGAGACTTCTGTTGTAATTTTTCTATATTTAACATATAAATACACTGTCTAAACGGATGACTATCTATTTACGAACTAATCGATTTTACGCCAGAAATTTTTCAAAATAGAAGCGAATGTGAAAATGTACTTTTTTCAATATACCTTCAATATAGTTGACAATAATACGTATAATATATCGAACTGCTTTAGCTTTTTTCCCAATAATGTCATTTAATATCGGAATGTATAATCCAAAGTTTTAACCAAGTCCGTAACCCAAGTAAGTGACACTCTCCCAGTGAGACAAATCGAAAAAGTAATCGATACCATATTGCATAGTAAATATGAATATGATTGCCGATTCAATATTTTATACTAAATGTTTCAGCTATATTGCTGCAATATTTAAACGTGATCTTGCAGTATTTCCGTGATGTATTACAACTATATTGTAATGATATTGTTCCAAGCCCAATGTCCATGATGTTTCTACCACAGTAATATAGCAATATTACGGTGATATTGCGCGAAAATCAAATGTTCGCGACGTTCCTATCACAGCAATATTGCAATATTAGAGTAATATTTTTGTAATATAACCGTAATTTTTATAGGATCCTTCAGTAATTTGTTGGTTTCTTGTAATAAGTGTTGATACTATTGCAGCTACATTGTACAATATTCCAGTAATATCACATCTATCATTTAAACACTAAATATTATATAGAATCACATTTAGTTTGCACTCTCGGCAAATGCTTTGCAGACTCCAGCTGAGAGTGCCCGACATCCATGCTTTGCGTGAAGAAAACTAGCACGAAAAATTTTAAGGCGAAAAAACGCCTTAAAAGAATAGTATTACCGGATTGATATTCTTGGTATTAGCTTTTCTAACTTTGCACGCGCTAAGCGAATGTGACTTATGAGAATATATCGGTTGGTGTAATCGATTTTACTATGATCAACATATAAATACGGTGTAAAAGCTAATGGTAACTGGCCTACTTATTTAGAAATTAGTCGATTTCATGTTAGAAGTTTTTTAAAATTACTATTTTAAATTTAGTACAAAGTAAAAATTTCTGAGTTAACAGTACCATTTTTAGCATCAATTTAGTGTTAAAAGAACAATGCCAACATTTTATTTGAATGAAACGCTCTTACCGAAGTCTTTATTGTTAATTTTTCTAATACAATTGATTAAGAACATATATTGGTGTTAGACACACATCCATACCTCGCGAATTTAGGCATTTAAAAAAATTGAAACGGTAATTTAAGGATACAACTGTAAGCCAACTGATACACGAGCTTTAAAAACTATGGATCAATAAAATTTTGTCCAATTTTCAAAATATATCAACCCAAATGTTATCTTTTGTATTAAGTGTTATGTATAGTATCTGTTATTGATCTAATTTTTTTAATATACCTATGCTAGTTTCCTAAATCAAACAGATTCGTAATCAATGACCCTTATAGTCTTTGCATTTCACATTTCATTGAAAAATTATGTTGGAAATGTTGGTCATGTTTGGAATCTCTAAGTTATAGTTTAGCCACGCTCAATAAAGCGATATCATTTTATGCTTTAATTGTACGTATAAATGTCTATATAAGTGCAAAATTCAATCAAAAGAAAATAGTATCCTAAATCAGTCTTCCTATTTCCAACCCAACCCCTTTAACTCATATACGTCGAAAAATGTGCACCCAAATCAAAGTTCACATCTTGCACTACTATTTGCAACAGTAAATAAGGGTCTTCGGAAGTCACATTAGTCTCGCACTTTATTACGCGGAAAAATATCTCTGATCGTAAACGAAACTCAATTCAATTATATACCGAGCTTGAACACTTCTATCGATTCTACGTGAGAAGTTTTTCATAATAGCTTATTTCTGACATAAATAATCGACTTGCACTAGAATAGTAAAAATTTACGAGCTACTATTAGTTCGATTTTTAGCATCAATTTAGTGTTAAAAAACAAGAGCAGCCGAAGGAAGCGTGTACGAAGGATACAGATTCGATTGCTGATCAAATGTTAATCGAACTTATAAAAGTGATTTGAGCATAAAGAACTATTTATTTCTCCCAGCCATTTCAGTTTATTTGAATAAAACGCTCTTGAACAGTTCTTAATTCTTAAGTTTTCAAATACATTTAATATGTATAGTAATTACTTATTTTTTGAAGTTATCTTGTATGGCTATTAAATGGACCACTTGTGACAGCCACTTCATTATTTCAGTTATTGTGTTGAACTGTTGTGTGGAAGAGCGTTATATATACCCCATGTAAGAGGCCGGATGAAGCCGCCTCGCAAGGATAGCATAAAAGATGTGACAGCTCTTACGTGGGGCATGCGTGGTAGGTTTGAATATTTTTAATCTTTATCGCGGTTAATTTAAAATTTCAATTTTTTTTTATTTCGATCACTTTCATGTTTTCTAGAATCTACGAAAATTTCTCCTATTATATTAAAATGTTAGTGGTCTTCGTTCGTCGTCGTATAGTATATATAGTGTATCATATCTATACCTATTAAGTACGCTTCTAATGTATAATTATAATAATGGTGTATTGATTTTTTATGGTGCTTTTATTTTTTATGCTGTTCCGTTTTTTAAGGTATTTAGGTGTTTTATATTCTGTAAGCGACATGTTAATATTAAATATTACACTTCCACTGCATATACATATATATATAATCATTAGTAATTGATGTCCCTGTAAATTAAATAAGAGCAATAATATGCTCTTATTGAGTAACTAAAGTACTAAAAGAGACAAAAATTAGGCATGAGCGAAATAACTTCCTAAAAAATAGCAACAATCCAAAACAGTTATGGAAATTAATTAACACCAAATTAGGCAAAAACATTAACAAAAGTAATGAAATAGATTATATTATCGATGACTATAACAATAAGATTGAAAACCCTGAGGACATCGCTAACAGCTTTAATAAATTTTTCTGTGAAATAGGCCCACAGCTAAGCAGAAAAATAAAAACAACAGATACTTCAAATCATTCAAACATACTATTTAACAGTAACTCAATTTTCATTCGACCCACTAATCTAGTAGAGATAAGAAATATAGTACATAACATGAAGGATAAAGCAGATGGCGTAGATTACATAAATGCTAAAACCTTAAAAACTATTTCGGAACATATACTTGCACCACTTGTACATATTTTTAATCTCTGTATCGAGAAATCTGTCTGGCCTGATGCCCTAAAAAAAGCGGAAATAGTACCTATCTTTAAATCAGGAAATAAACATACTTCTAATAACTACAGACCAATCTTTTTGATTTCCAACATTGCTAAAATTTTTGAAAAAATTATACATAGTAGATTATATAATTTCGAGTCTGTTCATAACATCTTGTCCAAAAACCAATTTGGATTCTTAAAAAATAAAGGCACTAAGGATGCTATTAATTACATCACAAACATTATTTCTAATAATCTCGATAAAAGTAGTCCTACTATTGTTACATTGCTTGATCTGGTCAAAGCCTTTTATACAGTAGACCACAAAATATTATTACAAAAATTATACAACTATGGTATTAGGGGATGTGCATTGGACTTAATCAGGAGTTATTTGGTGAATAGAAAACAAAAAGTAAGAATAAATAGTTACAAGTGATTATCTTGACGTGACAACTGGAGTACCACAAGGAACAATACTTGGTCCATTATTATTCTTAATATACATCCACGATTTACTAGATAAACCATACCTGGTCTCATATGCAAATGACGCAGCGATAATATCAACTGAAAATTCTTGGACACTGGCTGAGAGTTCAATGAATAACTACTTAAACTATGTCATTAATTGGTTGGCACTTAACAAATTGTCATTAAATATTAGCAAAACTACCTATATAACATTTGGTAACCATCAGGATACTGTTCCTAATAACAACAACATTAGCATCAAAATTGAAAACCTTGAAATAATGAGAGTTGAGAGCTTTAAATATCTAGGACTAAATTTTGATTCCAATATGAAATGGGACAGACATATAAAATATATTATCTACTTACGGTATTATGGCATGGGGTGGAGCTTATAAGAATGTAATAAATCTCTTACAAAGACTGCAGTCTAGATTATTGAAGATAATTCGTAGGAAAAATTTTATCGCTAAAAATTCCTCACTAAATTTAGAACAATCCTTTTCATTTGAAGCAATATTCTATCACTACTCTGAGTTAGGCGATTTATTTGGACAAAGGAAAACAAGCACTAGAAACAAAAGCATTCCTATGCCTAAAATTACAAAAACCATTAGTAATAAGAATTTTGTTATATTATAGCCATTAGAATATTCAATATTCTTCCATATCGATCTCAAATTATTAATGTCTAGCAATCAAGTGATAAAAAGTAGACTTAAAAAGTGGATTAAGGCAAATATTTGATCTTATAAATTTATTATTGTTAAATTCAGGAACATGTTAACACTATAGAACATTTTAATCATTGTTTATTATTACAAATGAAATTATATTAGTTTAAGCTAGTTTTAGTTGTAGTATTAGTTTTAGCCAGGCCTATATACAGGTAAATTATTATTTTACCTCTATAGGAATTGCTACTGGGACCTATAGTAATATAGGTTTCTAAAGTTGTAATTGTATGCTGGTTTAAATAAATAAATAAATAAATATAAATATTTGTAACAGTTGTCATGACATCTTACAAAAGGAATAATTTTAAATAGAATACTGTAAAATAAAAACACAATAAAAATGTAAACACCATAAAAAATAAAATCACCATAGAAAATCAATACACCATTATTATTTTAATTACACACAGAAGGGGGCGTGGATTGTTTTAATAGTTTTACATTTGAATATTAATCGTAATCCGTTTGCGATACAAATAATTTGCTATATATATAC
>UELU01130995.1:0-22389 GCA_900490025.1 Megastigmus dorsalis
ATATATATATATAACATGCCAAGAGTGCGACAGAGATGCAGAGGATGCAGACTGGAGAACTGCAGTGTGGAGGATCAACGACTCACTCTCTCTCTCTCTCCCTCACGTGCTGGTCGCAACAGCCCTCGGAACAGGCCGGAAAACGCACAGGCGCGCGTGTGCGCGACGATACGTGTATATACAGGCCCGAATACGTCAAATCCAATATAGAACAGCCGCGAGAGAGAGAGAGAGAGAGAGAGCCCCGGCTATTATTGTTTAACAGCGGAGCTTTTACATATACGCGGAGGCTTCGAGTGCATCGGCTGCTGCGCCCTCGGCTGATGCAACGCCGCGCGCCCTAGGATGCGACAATCCCCGCGACGCCCTATGTGCAGTCTTATTGCGAGTCGTGCGCGCCTGCATCTGAGTGCATTGTGCTATCTGCACCCTGACTGGTCTGGATGACAAGGGATTTTTTTTTGTTTGTTTTTTTGTTTTGTTTTGTCTGCTCTTTAGACTGCAGGGGAATGATTCGATAGTATGGGAACTTGTTTCGCGTGCATTGTCGGACGAACTTGTGCACTTCTATATCGGTGATTGACGCGGGAACCTTTGGGATGTCTTACTTCGGGATGATGGAAAGGAACGCGAGCCAAATTGAGCTTTTTCCGAAAAATGTGTGGCTATCGATATGATCGCGAATAGATTCTATGCGTAATTCTGAGTAAGCGATTATCTGTGTTAGATGTCGGACATTTTTATCGCGTCAATTAACCAAATACGGACCGTTGCACACGATCGAAAAAACGACATGTGTAATACACGAAAAGTGACATAATCAGAAATTGGTTATTGATACTCTAATTTTATGTAACTCAACGCAAATACGCACTGATAAAGTACGTCCGATATATATCGTCTAAGATATAGCATTTATATATAGCTCAATGCAAAGTAACGTTAAAGTATTATTTTCAGAAGTTCGAAAATTTTTGACAGTTGCGCACTATTATTATCGAAGAAAAAAATTAAAGTTATAAGATGTACACGCAGCTTACTCGCGATCAACATTGAACGGCGATCTGAGGAAAAAGAGTATTACCTGATTATATACACTTTTATCATTATTTTCGCAATTTTTAACGCGCAGATAAGATTGATTCAATTAAAGAACTTAAATTTATTTTCATTCAATAATATGCTCTGGATAGGAAACAAGAATAAGTGTAAAAAAATCCAACCTCTTTATCAAGAAAGAAAATAAGAATTTCTATAGGATCTATTCAATTGCTTTTATGAATTACGGAATATCAATTTCATTGTATCGATTAAAGCTTGGCCCTGTTTTTTGTTTTGATTTCATAAGCTCATAAACATTATATATCCGTGAGCAGTCTTCTTTGTTTAAAAAAATCTTTGGAATTCAATATTCAAAAATCAATTTGTTCATTTAATCAGTAACGAGATAAGACGTCTTGGAATAAAAAGAAAAATACATTATTTATATAAATAAACAAATCTCTTTTTCTTACACCTACGGATATTACACTGAATTTATCAAAGAAAATTAAGAAGTATGTAATCCAGCATTGAAATAAGGATTAAGTTGGGATATATTTAGACTGTGCAAGCTCAAAAAACGTATTTTTGCGTATATACGATAAAGGTGCCAAGTCCAATTCCGATGACAATAAATCAATAATACCTTATATCATAAAGGAACGATTGCTATCAGAACGTCAGCTTCATTAAATTATTATTAACAAAGACATTGTATTTTTATCGTTTAACCTGCAAACAACCCTGAAGTCACATTTATAAATTTATCAGCTTCACTTCGAACCGGCGAAAAAATTTCATTCCAAAAGAACTGCGGTATACCCGTATCGATCCTTATCCGTACTTAACTTTATCGCTCTGAGATTTTTCAATTAACTATTAAGATTCACGTTTGTCAAGATATAATCC
The DNA here is from genome assembly GCA_900490025.1 of Megastigmus dorsalis. NCBI lineage: Eukaryota > Metazoa > Arthropoda > Insecta > Hymenoptera > Megastigmidae > Megastigmus > Megastigmus dorsalis. The sequence continues at coordinate 1,951 of UELU01130995.1, forward strand.
AATACATGAAAGAAAGAAATATCTCATAATACAGTATCGTCCGATCAATCAATCAAAAACACGAAACCGCCGAGCCTTGGTTTTTATCTGAAAATTAATCATATATTCATAGGGAAAATTAAGCGCTTAGTCTAAATAATTGGAAAAATATTCAGATCTATTAAATGGGAAACGACAATTGCAATCGAAGTTTCAGCAAGCACAGAGACGCCGCACAGGGAAAACGGCTGGTGTACGTGGTATACGCTGTCAGACTTCATCGGCACTGAAGTTGCTAGAAAAAGCAGCCGCGCGAAATAATCGATCCGTTGACAAGGTGATTAAACTTTCATTAAATGCAGACTAAATTGCAGTCAAAAATATCGATCTCCCTCCCCCACTCTTGATCTTTCTCTCTCTCTCTTTCGCTCTGGCTTTCTCTCCTTCTCCCTGCGTCTCCTCGCCGCCGCCCCCATTCGGTCCTTCCGCTTGCGCGTCCACCCCCCGCCTTCGTATATGTGTATATCCCCACTCCTGTGTCTCCAGCAGGAGGTTGTTTAGCACGTCCTGTCTGCGCGGCTCGAATCAGGGTTATCTTACTCCGACTTAATGAAATTAAAGAGTCGCTTTGATTGGAGAGAGGATGTATTTTTGAGCCCTGCGAGTAATTACTGAATTACTAAATAATGTGGCGCACCGCCGTTGAATAACCGATGGGCCAAGTACGTGCAGTTCAGTATTTTGATCTGGCGGTGCAAAAAACCTTATACCGCGTCTGTGTGTATGTGGACTTGGGCTGTGATAATAATTACTTTCTTTTCATTGACTCTTTTTTATTGCCTTTGATTACTCCAAATAAAGGCGATGTGTAAAAATGGATTTTAACGTAGTTTAACGTTTATTTTCGTTCACTCTAAAGATAAGGATTAAAAATCTATTATGATAAATGAAAAATACATAGATATAATTTTACAAAGCCCTATAGGCAAGCCCTGTTTCAAAATCCAAGATATACTTATACTTAAATATTTATAATAATCAGAAAATAAAGATATATAAGTCACGTAATATTATAATATAATCTGAAATTGACATTCATAGTAACAAATTGAATATGAATATGTGTCAAGACATTCTTAACCGACCGGAATAAGATGCTAATCAAAATTGATGGCCTAGATTGACAAGTATACTGAAAATGGGACTTCTCATCCAGTTTTAAATGCATAGGTACATTTACAAAATTTCGTCCAGATAATGTTTTACTGTGAATGCGTTGGCTTTTATACGTTTACTAATTACGCCGCTGTGTGATAAATTTCAGAAAATTCAGCGCAAAATATATAAAGAAATATATTTTGCATGCAGCTCTCGAAGCATCGAGGTCACTATAGTTACCTGAGATTTTTTCTTAATTTCCTATTTAGAGTATTCGTCACGCTCTCGTATACTATCCCTAGTTAAAATTTCCTACGAAAGATTTCTTTTATTATTCAGAATGTATATATAAAACAATGAATGTTCGGTAGAAAATTACCCATATATTTACGTATATGTAGGTATACGGGCATATCCGTAGAACTTTTTATTTTCGACTTCGAAGAAATAATTCGAATAATTTTTTTATAATTTTTCGGCTCATGTGAGGTTTAAAAAAAATTGCGCTACTGATTTTCTAAGACTGTTAAAAAACATTTAATTCGTTGTGTAAAAAATGTACATTAATTTACACGAGAACTTTTCAAGGTACATTATGCAATATTGAAGATGTCTTATTTATACCGACCTTATAAAACCATATATATTTTCAAAGATTGTGCCAAAACTTATCTTATATGCATAGAAGAATTGATCACATTACCTTAGACTAGATATATAATTAATTTCTGGATGTGCCGTCGTGAATTGTTGGCTGTGCAGATGAGTTTCACTTGTATCTTATATAGGTACCGTTTATAATAATGCTTTTTTGCCTAGCGGGCCGAAATTACCACTTCCTCTCCCAGTGCCCGTTCGAGTGTTGTATTTTTGTCCTCGTTAGGCAAAAAAATAGTTTACGCTACTACTCGAGAGGAAAATTGGTCAGCCCAGACCTCGTGTTTGGTCGAGTTCAGGGCAGTCCAAGTTTTTTCCTCCCTAGTGTCGTAATCTATTATTGCCACTTATTTACGTTCAAAGCTATATCGATAAAAAAAATCAAATAAAATAATCACAGAAATGATTCTTTTCGTAAAATTGATATACGGCTGGAATTCATTTAATTTAGGCATTGATTCTGTAAAAGGCAGAAATTTCTACAATCGATTTTTATCTTTCGAAAACCCCTGAATACTTGTAAAAGAGTTGCAGATAATTAGCATTTACGCTGATACTTTAATAGCGATTTATATAAAAAAAGACATATTATACCTTACGGCAGAGTACAATTTTTCGCTTGATTGTATAGTTCTTTTTTATTATTTAGCATTCCTATAGTGCGTGTAATTTCTGAAATGTAGTATATTCTTTTAATGAAAAATCCATTGAAATGTTGATATTTTTTGTGGTTTAATATTTTAAATCTTACAATAACCCAAAAGTTGTAAGTTAAGTTAAGTAACTACGGATATAATATATACACGTTATAAGAAAATTAATATTTTTGTTGATTTTCAAACCATTTTAGTTTAAGAACTTGAAAAAGCATTACATGCAATACTTGCACATGCAATATCATAAATCATTGATGACGCTTATAAATATTTATTCAAAATTAGTACCTCTATCGACTGTCCATAGCGTAGATATTTGGAAGTTATTTCATAATTTTTTCTAGTTAATTCTTAAGTGTATTTTATATACTTAGGAATATACGAATGAATAATAATAGCAGAATTCTTTAGATTTTAAATAATGATTTTTCGAAAAATTTGTTTGATCTGTGCATTTAAATTAAAAACATGTAAGCAAATTTTTGGTAACAAAATAGGTCTTAAATAATCGTAATTGACGTAAATAAAATTATTTTTAGAATTTTGAGCTAAAATAAATAAAGGGCTAACGATATAAACCAATATAAGTAATCCGATGTATTTCTGAGTGGATATTCAAAGGTTATTGGCATAAAAATAAAGTACAGTACGGAATGAATTATTTATCTAATCTCGCGTAATCCTTTTATTATATTGTTTCTGACTTTCCTGCGTGAGCAACAGCTGATGTTTATGTTTGATAGCCACGTCACATTCCTCAGTCCATTGTCATTCACAGCTGACATGTTCTCTCTCATTCTTTTCTTTACCTGCTCTACTACTCTTTCCATTTCTTTTTGGATTCCATTATTTTCAATTTTAATTTTTTCACTTGTTCGTCCCTTCTCTCTCTCTCTCTCTCTCTCTCTCTCTCTCTCTCTCTCTCTCTCTCCATCCCTCCTTCGTTGACGATGCACGCAAATCAGAGATAGAGAAAGCAATCTATTGACTTTGAAATTGATTGAATTTTGTGCAATGAATTTGATTAAAACCTTGGACGCTTGTGTGCCGGACGAATTTATTGTTTTAATAGTTGACATTGCAGTGCATTTGGACATTTTCTGGTGTTTGAGAATTGAATTTTTATTTTAAATACAATGCGGTAAGTCAATTGTCGACCTTGCACTTTATTTCTTTTTTTTTTAATTGCGTTAAGCTTGTGCGTTCACCGCCGCTCGATTCACACGAGCCGCGACGACAAACAAAAAAGAATCTGTCTGTACCATTATTTGATGGAGAAATAATCTTTAATCATGGAATTATATATATATATATATATATATATGCGCGTATAATGCGCAAGTTTAGGCAAACAAGTGATTTGGTAAGATTACCCCCTGTCATACCTATTGACTCAGCGCTTGCAATAAATAAATACATTTAACGAGAAAAACAATTAGAGCGATAATCGCGACTTCATCGTCGGCTCTAAACAGCTATTTTTTCATTTCGCGCATTCGTCAAAAATATGTCAATTGCCGATAAATACGTATCCACATTTATCCAGCGCATTTATCTCTGGTTATATCGATAATCTAATCCTAGCATCGAATTGTTTCATAATCTGAATTTGACTATTGTATATATATCTAAAATTTATACTATCTATGTATCTACGAAAACATTCGATCAGATAAAGTTCCTAGTAACCTCAGCTAATGTATCTCGTGTGTTTCTTAATTTCACGACACATCGTACGATATTTACGATAGGTATCAATCCAAAGGATTTACATAACCAACACTCGAGTCGCACCCCCAGCTATAAGACAGACTTTTTCGCTCGAGCACGCGAAACGCAACGATAAAGAAACAGATGTATAAGATCCTCGAGGCGAGAATAAGCTCAGGCCGCGTAAAAAAGAAAAAGGTGCATAGAACGGCGTCTGGCGTTCAACTCCGCAGCGTTTAATTGTGCAGAGAAATTAACATAGCGAGGGAATCTACTTTGCATGCTAGGCTTTTACGGGCCAGCGAGAAGCAGGAGAGGGAGAAAGAGTCGTTCGGAAGGTCAGAATTACCGAGGAGCAACCAGTCGTCGTCGTCGTCATCGTCGTCGACGTCGTCGGACCCTTTCCGCGTCTCCGACGAGAGAGAACGAATACGCGCCCGCACACACAGACACACACACTGGCCATGTAACGAAAGCCATGGGATCTCGGGACCCTTTTCTTCTCGGCCGTTCCCTTCGCTCCCAAACACTCCGTATATATACCCTTGGAACTATAGATGTATACAGGCATATAGGAGAGAAAGAGAGTCCGCCGTATACCGGGACCTCTATAAATTCCCTCAGGATTTTTCTTTCCTCCACTTGCCTTAATTAAAGCCGTCCCTTACGACCCCTTACGACTAGCGGAGAACTCCACCCTCGCCTCTACATACGTCGCTTTCTCTCCCTCTCTCCTCCTACTCACCAACGTCCGGACCTTCGTGGAGAAATTCCCTCGTCCCCGTAGCTTTTACCGATCTCTGTGTGCGTGTGTCGGCTGGTTAGTAGTGTCGATGTGGATATGGGTGTGTATCCGTATGTATTGTGCGATGCAAGGGTTCGCGAGAGCAATCGGGGCTGGGCTTTTCTCTCCATACACACTCTCCTGCGCACAGTCTTTCTCCTGTTCTCTCTCTCCCTCCTTCTCTCTCGCTCTCTCTCTCGTTCTCGTTCTGTGCGCGCGATTGACGGCATTCGCGAGACAATTAGAGTAATGCCGTGGCAATACTTCGCCTCTCCACGTTTAATAATGCAAAGTGGATCGGAATCGTGACAATGGCGAGGAGAGCCGGTCTGTGCGGTGGGCGTGGAGAGCGATGGCGAGTTCGCAAAGATATTCTTTTCCTCTTTGAGACTGTATTGCAATTGGGGCTTTTCCCATAAATCGCGGCTGCCGAAATGACATTGCCTTTGTTTCCCCAATGATTTTCCATATAATGAATGTTTGGAAAAGCTTTGTATAGGTGGGATGCGGTATACAGAGGAAAAGCTTCTTTTTAATCTGAGCTTTATACACTGCTGATAATCGAGATTTCAATAGTCTTAGGGTTGTTTGGACAGGTCGAACCGGCCGAGATCAATATATTCGGTGATATCAACGGCTCCAATTCACATTCGAGTCGCTCAATTCGTTGCTATATACATTCAATGATAAATCGATTAATTGAGATATCTTTGGCTATACATTGTATTCTTAGAATACACCGATTTAAGATGATATCGCATACCTTGTATACGCTGCCATTATAATGTTTTCATAGATTTAAATTGAATTCTTGCTTCTGTACATATATGTATATACTGTGTATAAAAACATGATTCTAGAAAAAAAAATATTGTTTGTTAAGTAATTAATTAATTTTATTTTTACACTAAAGAAGTAAATGTGCAGCGAAAGATCAATCAGTAATAAAATTATAAGTTATACTATTACCAGAGATAATAGTGGAAACGTCAATCATTTTCATCTTTTCATATGAATGTATACAATGGCGTAGGTCGTCGACTTCTTTTGTTCGTTCGAGTACAGACTTGTTTTTAATTACATGCAAAATTGATATTTGCCGTGAAATTAAAAGCTGCTACTTTTTCGTTCATATCGAGTCTGTAATAAAAATGGAATGGTTTTAGGAGCGAAAGTAATGAAATTTTAACTGCGTCAAGTTTTCAATATACTCTTTTTAGATCTTGCTCACTTGTTTATACTCGGAAAAGTAGCTTCGGCATTTATATTTAGACAGTTTGATTTAAATTCTATAAATATAAGTAACGCATAAAATAATATAATGATTACAATGTCAAATAATTAACATCTTCTAAATATATATAATTAATTATTAAGAGTACTATCAAAACTTTGTTCTCGACTCGTACATAATCCAGTACTCAATCAAGCTAATTACTCAAAAAGCTTGTGCTCAACCGCAAAAATCTTTCGTATTAATGTGCGATCAACGATGGTCGCGTAAATCCAGCAGCAAACTAATTTTCTGTAACCGTTTTATTTGCCCCCGAATAATCATCCAAAAATTAATTTGACATATATACCTTATGCTGCGGGAACGCTGGCCAAATGCGTATCGAGGACAATTGCTGCTGCTGTTGCTGCTGCTCTCTCATTTTTCGCATCGGGCCGCGCGCGCGCGCGCACCGTTAAATAACTATCAACATCGAAAGTTTGCCGAGCTCACGCGCGCGCGCGCGCCCAACAATAGATGTGTATATCATTTAAACGCGCCAAGTGATTTAATTTAGCTCGTAACATTGATTTATTTAATAAATTTTCAATTTCCCACGCTGTTATTTAAACAACTGATAATGAGTTAAGATAATTAGTGGTTTGCTTTCGAAATAATGAACGCACACGGATGTGCGCACACGCACACGCACACACACACACGCACGTATACAGAGAGAGAGAGAGAGAGAGAGAGAGAGAGAGAGAGAGAGAAGGTCGGTGGTGCCGGTTGCCAGCTGCCAACGCTGGATCGGAGGGTGGGAGGAACCGAGGGGGGAGGGTCGAGCTCTTGCAATAATTAATTGGAAACACAGTAGAATGTTATTGCGCGCGATCGTATAGCCGGGCCCCGGTGATGGTCAACATATAGGTGTCTCAATCAAACTAAAATTGCCGGAATATCATGATCGTTATAATGGACAGCAGTGAATACAAACATTTATTTGGCCGTTTTAAAAACGACACCCGTGTCACACATGTATCTGTCGACCCTGGTGCGCATATTTAAGCACCGCTTCTCTCTCTCTCTCTCTTTCTCACAGGCACACATTGTACTCTCTGCTTTTTCGAGTTATTGCGTTGTTACGATATTACACTTATAAATCAATGTATCTATTCTGCTTACTCGTAAAGGTATGTATATAAGCTCAGAGACGATGAAATGGAAACTTTTCTTTCGACTGTAATGGAAACATACTTTGAGGCTGCCGAAGTGAAAGTGTGTCAATTTTTTTGCATGTGTACATGGATGTTACTTATCTTTTTTTTTCTCATTTCAGCAGTCTTTTATGTATGTTTTCTTTTTATTTTTTAACAGAAGTAGAAATGATGATAGGTTTTTCAATAAGTCGATTCGCTGCTATTTCGACTTTTGGATCTATATATATATATTTTAATAATTTCTTAAATAACAGGATAAATTTTGGTCTTTATATGAATGACTTCTTGCTAATTTATTATTGACTATGATTGCTATGGTTATGTCAATTTGTGATTGTAATGTTAGTAAAAGGAGAGAATATTAATAAAAATGGATACCAATCGCAACAGCTTTACTACTCTTGTATCAAAAATATCTAACAAATGTATTTAGCTTTTGTTCAATGAAAATATTTTACCTAAAGCCAATGCGATGTGAAAATAGAAATATTTATTAGCATTTAAAACATTCTTTATTTAGATAGTTACGCATAAGATTGCTATATACTATACATTTATTAGGTTAAATCATCAAATTGGTTACAGCTAACGAAATAACGTTCGAATGATACATGTTTTTATTGCACATTAATATAACGGTGTATAAAATTTGGGCTTGATTTATTAAATGCGGAATATGTAGATAAAACACTAAAGCAAAATAACGCGAGATTAAATCAAATTTGGCTAGTTATCGGACTTAATATTTTTTTCGATACTTTAAAAAAAAACTTTTCATACAAAGCGAGGACCTGTTAATGAATTTTCTATATCAACACAATATACTTAACCTTTTAAATCACGCACAGTTTTACGAACACGTATCCATTGTATTCCACAACTCGAAGCTCTATACTTTTAATAACCATTGTATAAAATTCGAATGCCTTTTAATTACGGAACACTCAATGTTATGGAGCTTTAAATTCAAAGCTCCGCATTGGCGTCAAATAGTTCTATTTAAAATTGTGTCGCTTACCGATGCATTAAAAATATTGAGGATCTCCACTTGCCAACATCAATATGCATATCGCATTACTCGGCCATCTTGAAACGATTAGGTAGCATTTCGCTCAGGACCATCATCATTTTACATTCCGGTGCAGTAAAGAAAAAAGACAGCTTCATCTTTCTAAAGTATTATATATAGGCGCGCGCCCTGGTGGGGAAGAAAGAGTAGAAAAAAACCATCGCCATAAACTCTAGCGTACTTAATCCCCCGCTTTTCCCTAATAAGTCTTGGAGCAGCTCGACGACCTAGAAAACTTCCTAATTACGAAAGTACATTCGAGCGAAAGAAAAGTTTCTCGCGCTTCCCTTTCCCTGCTCTCCCTCTCTCTCTCTCTCTCTCTCTCTCTCTCTCTCTCTCTCTCTCTCGCCACCACTTTGCAGCAAAAGTATTTTAATTCCAGAGTCGCGATTCAATCTGCTCTCCCCGCCACCTATACGTACACCGGCTTGTGCTTGGCTTCTCAAACGACTGCACTTGTGTCCGTCCCCTGCCCTCCTGGAAAATTGTTCAAAGTGTGTAACGCTCGCGAGCGCACGGCATGACTAGCAGCGGCAGCTAGACAGAAACAAAAAGTGGACAAAAAGGGGGGGTGGGGGGTATGAAATGAAATAAAACGAGGACGAAGAAAGAAAAGCTGCAGCCGCAGCCGCCGCCGCCGCGTCGTGATAGGTCGTCGAGAGAGAGAGAGAGAGAGAGAGCGAGGGAAAAGTTTTCCTCGGGTCTCTCGCTCGCCGCCTAGCTCTTCGACACCGGCTACCGCAGCCTCGCGGTTTTCCAACGAAATAGAAAGAGACACCGAGTGTGTCGTACACCCACTAGTGATATAATGTGTGCGCGCATAAATGTGTGTGTGTGTGTGTGTCTGTGTGTATCTCGAGAGGAGAGCGAAGCGAGATAAGTGTAGCGGAAGCGGAGGGGAGAGGCAGTTTGAAAAGTTTTCGCGCGTAAAAAGCCGCGTTTTTCACACTTTTCTTGGCGTCGAGAGAGAGAGAGAGAGAGAGAGAGAGAGAGAGAGAGAGAGAAAGAAGTGGATAGAAAGGGATAGGGTAAAGTGTTAGTATTTGGCAATACAATGTTATTATTATCAGTCTTGCAGCCTTTCAATTCACACAGCGTAATGATGGCTTTATTTAATTTATAAATAACAATGTTTCTAGCTTATTTATTTATAGCGTATAGTAGTTTTCAAATTTATTACATTCTATCTGAATAGGAGTGAAAGAGTGATATGCATGACGCTATCTAGTCTGATCCAATTTATCCTCGTATGTAAGTATATATAATAACAGTAATTACAATTATACATATATATCACTAAGAGTATACTTTTAAGTGACTTCTGTTTTGATAATTATGCGTTTAAAAGATAGCAAAGATTTATTAGAAACGATGAACCAAGCGGTGCAAGTCCTGAACAGCCATATAGCTACAGAGGTTTTCTTACCCGTGTCAGACTGAGCGGTCCTTTTTGTCAAATATTCTTGTTTCTCATGAACAAATTATAATATTTTCAAAAAGTTGTCTGTCTTTATTATATAAAAAAAGTTTACTTGCTTAGATCGATAATTGTATTATTTAAATCAATCAATCACTAATTTGCAAAAAATATTGTATATTATTTACACACGCTGAGAAAAAAAAAACTTTACTAGCCTACAGTTTACTATAAATATTCTCAATTATTGAGCATGCATTCGACTCGATTGGGTGATAATATAACTCTAGTGAGAATAGATATAACTTTAGAGGAGTATTATATTACAATTTTAATAAAACTATCATCACTCCTCTATAAATAAATACACTCACTCGATTATAATGTGAAATTAGGGTTTAAACAGTTGAGTTAAATGTTGATTTTAAACCTTTCACTGTAAGTTAAGAAAATGATTAAGATACTCATCTCGTATCAAGAAGTTGCAATGTTTTCCTTTTGGTTTTAAATTAAATACACCACATAGTTTTTCTTTGCACTTTCCAGACATAACCGTATGCTTTTTAAATAAATGAAGAGTATGATTGTGGGATCTCAATTTCGAAATAACGTAAGGGTACTGACTTCAGAGCTATGAATGCTCTAAATTGAAAACCTGATAAAGTATGTTTTTAAGGCTTTATATATTTATAAGCTTCAATCAAGATCAACCCAAAATGTTAAGTACTTTGAATGTGTTTAATTGAAATATTAACAAATTTTAAACTTTTCTATACCTATATAATTTTACGCTTTGGTTCCATTTGTATGACATTTTTCAAACGAGGACCTGCTGAAAGCAATTAATATGTTCATCCCAGTCTTGTGTGAGAATATCAAAACATATTTATTCTCGAGTTTCCTAAAGCAAGTTTAGATTCAAAAGCAAAGAAAAAAACCCAAAAAATTATAGCGTATTTTATGCTCTTAAACAACCCATCGCATACTGTATGCCGAGCAATAACGGGTTTCTTGGAAGAGGATGATAAAGAGATAAAAATTATAAAACAATTTCTGAATTTTTATTTTTAATGTTCATTAATTTATTGTATATTTTTGTGACAGATTATATAAGTGATTGACCATGTTATGTTGAAATAAAAAATTATATTCTATTTATCTCGTTATCTATTAAATTTTCTTATCAACGCAACCTTTCTTGAAACTCAAAACACTGTAGCATTTTAGGATGTAAAAAATTGACATTAAATGATTTAAACCTCTTAAAAAATTGACAATTTTTATCGAAATATGAAATACGTTGCAAAAATTTCTACTGCTTTTCAAATAATGCCAATATTTGTTGTGCCCAATACATTTAAGTATATTACCATTTTAACAATAGTTTGCATAATCTTACAGTATTTTTTGCAAATTAAATGTAAAATTGTATTATTTTATTATTTATAACGAGTAAAATCTATTTACTGTGCTGTAGCGACTCTAATTAAATGCCAATTGCATATGCTTAGTAGCACCATTTGAGAAAAATTAACAATGACCGCAAGAGGTGCCAGTTCGCGTAGTTCGTCGCAAAATATATTGACATTATTAAAATGTTCCTTCGTACAGATACAGAGATATAATATGTATATAGTATATAACGGACGTGTGGAAGAAAGGAGAGGCGGCGTGGAAGGGGTAAAGAAGCCAGAATCGGGGGTCTACAAGGAAAGCGAGCGCAGGGGTGGAAAGTTCGCCCGCGCTCTCACAGCGTAAAATCGTAGTTCCTCTCTTTCTCTATTATGTGCAGTGTCCCTTCCCTCTCTCTCTCTCTCTCTCTCTATCTCTCTCTCTCTCTCTGTCTCTCTCCGACTATCTGCACTATCTATTTATTCGAGGCTCGTGGCTTTGACATAGAACGCTTGCGAGACTTGGGTAGGGAGTGGATTTTCGGAAAATGGTGGCTACTACTACTACTGCTGGTGTAGTCCGTCCTTATTTCTATGACTCGGCATTCGTTAGTATTGATGTAGAACTGTATTCAGAATTATTAATACGTTATTGCGGTACAGAGAACGAATATGTTCATTTGAGGGTAAGAATTACAGAACAGAACAAGTGGAACCGACCGTGGCATTGCTTCATAAATTTATGTATCGAGTTTTTGCGTCTGTGCTTTACTATCTGTCAAATCTAAGATATCTTTTCTGAATTTTTGTCGCTGATCTTGAAAGTCGCAAAGAACAATATTGTTAAATTTATTGTAGTCCAAAAATGATTTAGATTAACTATATTTTTTAAGTTCGATTTTAGATTGCCAATAGAAGATTAAAGTATCATTACTCGCAATAACAATTATTAAACGCGTAATTCTAATTTGAATTGATAATGTTGATATTGTGACAAGTTAGTAACTCTGCAATGATGAAATAAACATCAATATTTGTGAGTGCTACAATGACAATAGTCTTTTTGTGTGTGAAAGCTAGAAGAATTCCGTAAGCAAGATAAATATATGATAAATCGAGTTGTGTAAATCATTGATGCGCGAAACAATACAGATCGTGAATATTATTAATTTCTTTTGTTTAATTAGCATAATACCCGTGTCTAACCTCAAATTTCGGTAATGAACAAGATACGGCGCTATTAATTTTTGATTGTGTACTAACTTGAACGTATATTGGATTGCAAAGCGAATCGCAAACATTAATAATGCATTTAATGTAGTAGCCTACTCATAGGTACAGGTAAATTAACTTGATGCATATTGACCCTCTGATTATAGACTGTATTGCAGAATTTGAAAACAAATAATTCAATTATTATGCACCTATTGATGGAAGATGCTCCTGATGCGCCGCAGCGAGTAGCGAGCAGCTTGTATATGTAAACAAAATTATTGACTTTCTATAAGACCGAGGACTTTTACTACATTCGTATATAATCGTTTCTAATTGCGCTTGTCTGCCAAACATCGTTTGGCTCGGTAAAACTGGCCTTGGTTAAATAGCGTTTTAAAATCCATAAAACAATTTGTTTCACGAAATTCTTTTTTAAGTGTCCCAATTACCTGTTGAATCTACGAAAATAAAGCAACTACTAGTATTTTAATAGAGAATTTGAGACTGAACTTTTGTCTGATCTTATTTGAACGGAACTAGGATAATAAGTACATAATTAGAATTTTTTACTTATTAATTTCATTGAATTTGAATACATACAATACACTATAATAGGAGTTAACTGCGAACGTGAGATCCATCATCATTTAAGTGTATCGTATTAGCGACTCGGTGCCGTAATCGAATCTAAGCCAATCATAAGATGATATCTGCGTCGGAGCATCTGTGTAATCCCATTATTATATTATACGTAGATCCTCACTGTCTCTCACGAATAGTTTCTTGAAATAGTTTAAGATGTATGCATCATTAGTAAATAAATAACTGTACTATAATTGTGATAACGCCAAAAATTAGTCCTTAGTCGTACAGAGCAAAAACACTTTATACGCAATGGAGGTTTGATAATGACAAATATTTATTACGAACTTCAAGTGCTGCGCAGTTCAAGAAGAATAACCCTCCAAAAGAAAAACACGGGTCTACATCCCCCTGTTCCATATCGTCTCTTATTCCTTATCTCGCTCGTTCTTATTTCGTCGCATCCACATCAAGAGTCCCTCGCGCAAACGGCCCCTTGCGCAACGCATAATGGGATGGCCTGGACGATGCCGCCGTTATCTGAAAAGTCAAAGGGGTCCAGCAGCAGCAGCCGGCCTACTTGGTGTCCGGCGGCGGATTCTGCCCTTGCAGTATGGGTGGGAATGAGAGAGAGAGAGAGAGAGGCTAGCGAATGCAGGCCGGATATAGAAGCAGGAGCGAGGAAGCGAACTGCAGCGCTCGATGAGGGAGCTTTTGCCGGCGCTCGTTCCTAACACTGCGCGGCCCGAACGAGTCGAACTCGTCCGTAACGGCGCGCGTCAGCCTCTAGCTTCGCGTGCAACGACAGCAACAGCAGCAGCAGCAGCAGCAGCAGCAGCAGTAGTAATAGTAGTTGTAGTGGTAGTGGGGAAAAGTGTGTATATAGAGATAGAGCCGAAAGAGCTGGAGAGAGAGAGAGAGAGAGAGAGAGAGAGAAGGGAAGCGCGTGTCTATCCCACTCTCGACTCTCAAGCGCATCGACCGAGAGGCTGTGTTTTTGCGGGTGTGGCTTAGCGCCGCGTTTCTACTACCCCCGCTTCTCTCCCTCGCTCTATGTATATGCATATATATATAAACCTATCTCTCTGTCTCGCTCTCTCTCCCTTTGCCAGGTCTCTTTCGTTATCTCGCTCTCGCTCCCGCATACGCAGCACGTGGTGCACTCCCGAGAGAACATTTCCCTGGCCAAGCGCAGAAGAGAGCGAGAGAGAGATGCGAATTTTCACTCTCTTCGTCTCTCGCGCTTGATTTTATGCTCCCCCCCGGAGGCTCCGCATCTCGCTCGCTCTTTCTAGCGCGTCTCTCTAAAGGTTTGGCTGGATGTGGGCATATACATATATACACATATATATATATATACATATAGCTATCGTGCGTGTGGTTATACACGTGCGGAGCTGTGTGCGCGTTTGCCTCCGAGTGTGTGTATGTGTGTTGCGCGTGTGTGTGTGTGCTTTCCAGCCGGCACCTTCGCTCCGGGTTGCAGATATATGCAGCGTATACGAAGAGCGATGGAAACAGAGAGAAAGAGAGGGACAGGCACAGAGAGCGAGCGAGAGAGAGAGAGAGAGAGATGGACGAGTAGCCACGAAACTAGCGAGGTTCTGATAATATTTTGTTACACGCTAAAAACACGCGTGTAAACTGTTCAAATTTTTTGTTCCTCATTTGGCTTTTTGCGAGCGTTAATTTAACGGAACGAAGCCTGTTAATTTTCTACTTGACTTTTCTTCTGTTCGGCACGAGATTAATATCCTCCCGAAATGACGGACAACATTTGACGATCATCATTTATGGATTTTTCAAACTTCTCGGTTTTCCTGGGCTGTAAAATACGTATAATATCGAATTGGCAAAAATAAGACGAGTAAGGAAAGGAATAAAGTAAAATACCAAATTTTAAAAATAGAACTTCGATATCGATTCCAAGCTTTAAATTATCACAACAGATTCTCATCTTGATTCGATGTGTTTTTTAAAATGACATTTCACGTGCACTGTTAAGTATTCATTATCGAATATTTAATTTAATTTAGTTTAGACATAAACGTGAATAATTGATGAATCTAAATGTGGTGTATTATACTTGAAATATTCTTTTTTGTAAGAAGCTAGCTTACAAATAGTTCAAGATTATTATTTATTGATCTAATTAACAGTAAATGATATAAAAGTATCTAATATATATTATTAAGACTAAAATTTTTATAAGAATAAAATAGTTTTAACAAAATCCAGAGTATACATGCATGAGTCCTTATGTCGAATATGAAGAAAATATGTCTGTCGTGACGGACTCTTACTATCAACAATCTTATAGCACACGAAAGATTTTATCTTTTCCACGAATACATTGACAAGCATTATCATTTAGGTTTATTCTCTGTAAATCGTTTAGAAATCCAGAAGTAATGTAATTTAACTAATGAAGGTAATGCCGAAAAAACTTAGTTGTAAAAAAGTCATTGCATAATTTTAGTTTTTGATTGGGCTGTAGTGTACTGAAATAATAGGACCTAAATATGTTCGTATATGACTTATTTTAAACAGATTACGCTACGCATTTTGCAAGGCACATTGAAATGATACTACTAGGTCAAATATATACATCGATGTCAATCTTAGTGTACCATCTAATTTATCGACATATTTTCCAAGACCAGGGAACGCATCACGTGTTGTATCGATAATTCCAAATTGACGGGCCTTATATATGAATCACAATCTTTGAAGCGTATCTTATCGACCTGTGAGCAAAAACTTGAATCGCACTTTATTGAATACACACACACACACACACACACACACATATATATATATATATATATATATCGGTTCTTTGATATATAAAAGAAATTCCTGATGAACCTTCTAGAGTACAGCACTTTATCAAATTATTTCACAATTCGGGATACCGCGTTACACAACTCATACATTATAAGTTATTCGGTAGATCGATAAGCCGCGATAATAAGTAACTAGCCCGAGTGCAAAACGAAGAGTTCGTCGCATAAAACATGATGTAAAAATAAATCTTATATTTATATATCTTTGCACGATTCTTCATCAAAACTGAAAAAAAAAAAAAAGATGAACTCCGTCAAAAATCTTGAAAAGTAAAATTCAAGATGTAACCGTACGCTATACTCGATTGTATAGAAAGGAGCGCAAAGATTCGCAAACCGATCCAAATGATCTCCGGATCGCACGCGACTCTCGAGATTCCTGCTCCCATTTTCTTTTTTTCGTTTGTATCCTAGCTAGACCACCTCGATAATATATCTATGTACATATGGATTGTCCCCCTACTGCACGAGCTATAGGCGTGTGCATTATAAACACATGGCGGCGATAGTGCACTAGATGTGTATAGCTGAGCGCGCGCGGCTATTCCGACCTTCGTGCGCGCTCGCGGCGCTATAGAGAGGCAGCAAAGATTTATCGTCGCTAATACCTATTGACATTGAAAAGGTAATCTGCGTAAGTGGCCGCTGTATATACGGCCTGTATATACGTGTATATAGCGTCGACCTAAACCGCCCGCGCGTTCTCCTGCGCTTCCGGCCATCGGACCGACACGCTTTTTACACGCGTATGCGGTGTGAGTGTCCGCACGAGCGATATGTGTAACAGCTGTTGCCTCCTTTTTTGCCGCTGGCCGCAAAGTCGCCTTTGAATCTATATACCTCGAACTTTTTTTTTTTTTTTTTTTTTTTTTCATGTATAGAGAGCTCGGCTGGCCACGATCGTGCAGTACGTCCCGTAACAAGAGTTCGTATATACTGCTCTTATTTTCTTTTATCAGCTGGTCCGATGTAACGTTGATTTTTTTCAACGGTGTGTTCTATGTGCTTGATTTACCGTTGGAACGAAAGGTTACCGGTGTGAGAGCTTCATAGAATTTGGCTTAGGTGTAAGCGTTGCTATGAATATAGTTCTATGTTGTTTTGATTGACACGAATTTTAATGGATGGCCGGCTGGCTCGAATTTATTAAAGTTAAAATGGTATCGAGGATGGAAAAAGAAGGATTCGGATGGCAGTTTATTCTTAGCTGAGGTTTGACCATAAAAAGGCAGTATTTGTTTTGCTATCTTTGTCGGTGAAAATTGTTTGTGTGTAAATCCACGATGTGTTTGTTTATTCATCTATTGACCGATAGTCTACCACTTATTAACCTTATTAGCACGCACTGAATTGCCAATTAACCACTTTTCCAGCTGATTTTTTTCTTATTATAAACATATTCAAAATGAATATTCATTCTACGATCTTTCAAATGTGTACTTTAATTATTTATAGATAAATAGAAGATGGTAATGGATAACGCCCTTGACAGTTACGTAATATACCAACTTCCACGAATAATATTTGGAAGTCACTTGCATAAGTTTTCTTATCAAAAATCATTGTGTTACTTTCCCTTCGCACTGTATATATATATATTTATATTGCTCTCTGCATAATGGATGTCAAGTGCATTGAGCTCGCGTTTATCGGCTGCATTTTTGTATCGATATGGCTTTATCGCGATAATTTTATGTCGACAATGATAAGATTATATATCCGTTTGTTGAAAAAAAAAATACTGTTACACCTATGTCGCACTAATTCTATCGATAGCAATCAATGGGCGTATCTTTCAATCTGTATGGTGATTTTTATTTACTTTTTACACAATGTATATAAAACCGAAAAATGTAAAATAGATATATATTTATTACATTCGCGGTCAGGCGCACATAACTTTCAATCCCAAGAGTCACCCACGAGTACCTGAATCCGAATATTTAACAAAATATTATTAATCAATCGCGACAGGCAGCTAAAGCGCAATGTAAATAAATGCGTTGCGGGGAAAAAAATAGAATTGTGCAGTATATTATTTCGAAACGATACTGATAAATTCAACACTGACTTACATTGGAGCGCGAAAAAATCGTATAACAAGGTAACCTCTTCCTTCGAATCGTCATAATACTATAAAATTTAATTATCTTGAGCCGCAAGAAACGGGGGGCGGTGGGGGGAGGAGGAAAGCTAATTAAATTCAATACGATCTCTCGATACGCGCCGATTAAAATGGAAAAATACCCTGTAATTTTATGTCAAGACCGGGGAATCGCAATTAAAAAGCGATCGATCCAAGCGAGTGGCAATATAAATTTTCGCCTCCGCAACCTGGAAACATAAACAGATAATAATACAACATATATAAGCCGAAAGACGTTAAAATAATATTTGCCTTATGTATATATATACATTTTTCTGTCGTACCCCGTACACATCCGCATAGTCCGCGCATGATTGCAAAATAATTAATCTCGCCCTCGTTTCAGCGGTTCTGTGTACTTTTCAAAATATACACGATCCGCGTCTTCGACGGCAAAACCATCGCCGTATATTATCGCCGCATCCACGTACACAATAACTCAGTCACAGACACACACGCACACACACACACACAGAGATAAAGATAGAGAGAAAGAGAGAGAGAGAGAGAGAGAGAGAGAGAGAATAACCGCGCCTTCGAAACGGATGATTTACCGAGTCGACTAATTAGAAGAAAAAAGCGCGGGCAAGCAGCACTCAGAAGAGCAAACATAATTAGAAGGTGGTCGAGGCGGGTCGGAGAGAGTGAGAGATGGAGTGAGAGAGAGAGAGAGGCCAGACGAAGAAAAGAGGTTATTCTGGCTGTTTGACGACACGCGATACGCGCCTTTTGCTCGCGAGTCGCGCAAACGCCCTGAGACGAGAAAGTATAAAGGGAGAGAACCCCTAGCGCTGCAAAGTCAGAGAAAAGAGAAGGTGCACGCGAGGCGATATAAAAGGAGCGTTATATAGCGACCAAGTGGTCATCGCTAATGGCGACGATAAAAAAAGTGTGTGTTTGCGCCAAGCGGACACGAGAAATGGAGGTCTGCAGACGCGGCGAGGTTAAAGAAACGCGATACGATTATTCATACTCGAATATGTTAGGAGATTCGCTTCTGCTCTCTTCTACGTCTGTCTATAGTGTTTGTTTTGGTTAATGGAATGGCTTCATTACGGCTATACATTTTCCGTATAAACCTATAAGGATTGGTTGATCGTTGGCGAATACTCGAAATACAATTGATCCTTTGACTTATGATAATAGAAAGATAATAATTCCTCGTATCGATCGTTTGCAATTTACTTATCGTCGAGAATGTTTTTAAGCTTCTACAGGCCAGTCGCGTTACGCATATATACGACACACGTGCTCTTCAACCGAATCAGCATTAATAGTTGACAAAAAGGGTAAAATGTTCACAATTCATAAAACGGTATAGGAATTGTTACAACCAAAATCTCTTAACTGGAGAACAGCGAGCGGCTAAAACGGAACTTTTTATACACGAACGCAACTATCGCATTTGCGCAGTCGAACGCGTGCAACTTTATGAGCGGACGGCACTTTTTTTTCACGCCAATATACTCGCACTGCGCCTGATCTCTCCTCAATGGGCATATCGATGTAAATATATATATATATATATATATATATATATGACTACGTCCACGTGTATATAGCACACGCGTATTACAGGAGTAGCGCAGCGGCATTATCAAGCTCAGCTCGCATATATTTACGCAGCGCATATACCAGAAGAAACTTAGTTCAAGGTACGTCGTCTGCTAAGGCAAATAAACAGAGAGAGAGAGAGAGAGAGAGAGAGAGATAGAGAGAGAGAGATGGCTATCGATCAATCACGTACAGCGACTCGAATTATCGTACAATCGATGTAGGCATTAAAGCCTGACCAATTCCCTCGGCCGATCGCAAAACACCCGCGCGCGATTCTGTCAACAAACAATGAATACACAATCGAGTTTATGCAAATTGCCACATGCGAAAATGATCGACAGGTCCGGGAGAGACGCACGCAAAAATAATAATTCACGACGATAAACAACTCTCTTCCCACCGCTCCCCGCACATCACCCACACATAAATATATATATATAATATATACCGAATTTTCAAAGCCGCGCAACGAATGCCTTTCTCGAATCTTTGGAGCTCGCACGAGGCTCCCGTCCATGCCTGTTTACCAAAAGCTTCCGACAGCCAGGAGCGGCAGCAGCATCGTGCACATACTTCGTCGCCCGGCCGCTACCCCCCCATTATCATACAAAAGCTCAATTAATTCGCCCCCAAAAGCTAGAGCCGGTGTACGCTCGGGACGGCGGGAGCTGGCTTTAAAATCGACAGACAGAAAGTTTTGGGGAATAGCTCTCGGCTGCAGCTCTCGCTCCTCCATACCACCCCCGACTCCCCCCCCAACCCCTGCATCCCGTTAAAACGAAACTATTTTAGCGTCGCCGCCTGCACCGCTGCGCTGTACCATACATATACATGCGTAC
>UELU01130996.1:0-10793 GCA_900490025.1 Megastigmus dorsalis
GAGAGAGAGAGAGAGAGAGAGAGTCGGTACCGCCCTTCCAGGCGTGATCTTGCGCGATTTAGGGCTCTTAATTGTACGTGTGAGAGAGCCGATCGCAGAACGCACGAGCAGAAACCAAGAGAGAGAGAGAGAAAGAAAGAGAGAGAGAGAGAGAGAGAGAGAAGTGTAGCGTAGCGGGGGAGAGCCTCGCGCTACGTAACAAAGCTTCATATGCACTATATATATATATATATACATATATATGTATCTAGTGCATATGTATATATATACGTATATATAGAACGCATATGGGTACGGCGCTTTCCACGTGAAATCGCGCAGAATCATTGACGAAGAATATCTTGATGAACATTCTTATTGAAAAAACACATTTTTTTTATCTTCGATATTCCCTTTGTTATTTATCGACATACATTTTGAGGAATTTATTATTGTTTACTATACAAAGAATTTTATTAGTTACATACACTTTTTAAATGCAACAAAATATATAGTAAGGCAATGTTAAAATTATTGCAATGCTTGAAAAATCGCTTCTTGTATATCACGCAAAGGCCTCTTAATTATACAACCACCGCCGATCGACAAATAAGTATATATGCGAGAAGAAAAAAAATTCTAGATGCAATTTCTGCACGATGTGCGATCGACGCAGAAGATTCCATATACGAATGCGAGCGCGCATGCACATGAATGAAAAAGATAGAAGGTATAGAGAGAGAGTCGGAGCTGCGAGCCGCGCAGAGGGAAAAAAAATAAAGGATATATATACAACACAGTGGAAGAGGCGCACGGGGCGTGGTGGTGCCCCGGAGCTCGACCGGCGCATCTTTCTCTCTCTCTCTCTCTCTCTCTACATATATATAGGTATATATATACACACATCGACGGCCGAAAATTTTTGGCGACCTCGAACGTCGTGTATATGCACGTCGAAATCGGGCTGCTCTCACTCTCGAGATACAGAAGGGATCGTGCTCATTTATCATTCCTCCTGAGAACTGCTTGCCAGTCTATATACGTATGTACATATATGTATACGTGTATATATCTACAACGAAAGAGTTGCGTAAGTGTATTTGCCCCTCGAGCGCACGGGTTACACATACGCGAAAGTAGCCTCCGTATCAAGCTAAAAGCTCTCCTTCGATCCCTCATTTTAATGAATATTTGTGCAGAGTCTCGCATCTCTTTTTTTTACCTTTCTCTCTCACTCTCTCTCTCTCGCCGCGGCTTTTCGCAGTAATTCTAGAAATTGGCCTTCGTACTTCGCCGACGCCGCCGCCGGCTTTCGAGGGGTGAGGGCAAGCACGGGATAATGCCGTGTGGAGAAAGAGAGATGGAGCTTTTTAAACGTTTTTCGTGTATAAAGACGGATGATTGTAATTCAGAAAAATTACTCATTTACGTTTAATGGACTCTCTCCCTCGCTCTTTCTCTCGCTCTCTGACTCTTGGCTTCTCCTCGGCAGCGAGAGCTTAACCCTTTCATTACAACCTTTTGTTGTAAAACACATGTTTGTTCAGGTTTTATACACGGATTTTGAACTGTGCTTATATGCGTTTGTTGAAACGAGAAAGTGAAGCGGCGCCGCGGAGTTTGGATATACTAACAGGCGTATTATATTTCTGTAATTTCGACGCTAAAAGGGGAGAACTTCCGTTAAATTTCGATCAAACATTGAATTCATTTTAATCACTTGATATTTGTGTAAGCGAATGTTTGAACAAGGTAATACGCGTATACCGACCGAAATACATTTCTTTGCCTACAGGAAAATCACAGAACGAATTGGCAAATGACTGTTCCTTTGGAAACAATTAAGTCACCAGCTCACGGCAATCAATCATCTCCGACTTCATTAGAGCCAATATTCTGTATCATTAAAACATTAGCAAGCTCCAAAGTATCCGCAAAGGCATTACCTACTGCACAACAAGTATATGAAGAGAGAAAAAAAAATTATTCCTCCGCATCAGTCGAGTATATACACCCCCGAGTCGATGTTCCATAACCATAACCCAACGAGCAAATATTCCGGTGTTGTTTACTTCCGCTGCTTACTCATCATCATCGCTCGCGTTCACTCCGCGGTGCACTTTCTTCGCGCCTTTTTCCCGCACAGGGAAACAAAGGTTATAGGTACAGCTCGTCGATGAGTCTCGAGGATGATCGTTCGCGCATCGCCTCGTCGTCGTCGTCGTCGTCGTCGGTATACCATCAGCAGCAGCAGCAGCAGCGGGGAGAAAGCGATGGAGCATCGCATGCGCGGCGAGAGATCGCATCCGATTATCGCAGTCGTCATCGCTCGTTCGCGGGATCATCCTACGCGTGTGGGCCACCTATGCATGTATACACTAAATCCAATCGTATAGCAGAACCTTCGTGTATATGTATAAAAGGTCGATCGGGTTCGAAAAACCACGCGAGACGAAATAAAAAGAAATATATATATCCACGGTGAATATGAGTGAGTTGGAGATGAGCTAAAAGAAGAGAGAGAGAGAGAGAGAGAGAGGGAGACATGTATCGCTTTCCGTTGCGCAAATCATCGTCTCTCACTACAACGCATGCGGCCGGAAAGGTATTATATCGTCAAGGCGAGAGAGGAAGAGCTACTCTCTCTCTCCCTCTCGTAAGTTGCGAGTTCTGTGTCGCACGCCTACGGGGCCAAGCAGCTCTCCTGAATATATATATATAGATATATACAATACGCGATGAACGTATATATGTACGGAGCGCGAAGAGACTCCCGAGTAATCGGATCGATCGCCCCCGCCGATATGCGAATTACACACGTCGATGATCGATGGGACTCGAGATCCGCGCTTGCGCTTGCGCGCCCCATGGCTCCAGCGCACCGCACTAAGATGCACACTTTGGTTGCGCAGTTTATTCTGAGACTCCTGCCTGCAACCTTTGGGGGATTTCGTAATGCTTCGCCTTGACTCTTCTTCGCGCGGTCGGACCGGCTTATTATATGCCGCGAAATCGAGAACTCGACGGCCGTGTGCACTTCGACCTCTCGCCGCTTGTTTCTTGTGAAACCTCCACGCGGCCATTTAAAAAGAAAGTCGCGTGAATAATTTGGCTCTCTCGCTTCGGCCGAGAATGATTACCTCCGATCGGTCGAATAAAGTACGCCGCTGCTGCTGTTGCCTTGTGCAATCGCTTGTACTTTTGCGAAATTTCAAACTACATTTCGCTAGTACAGGGACTTTATTTGATTAATTTTAGCTACTTCGCGCATGCGCAATTTATTGCAATGCTAAAAAATGAAGCCTTTTTTAATGAGTTCGTTAAAATAAAAAAAAGCGAGGCAGACACTAAAAATAAATATATTCATGAAAGCTCTACCAGCTCTTCATTCCACTTTCATACAGCTTTTAGAATTAAAATGCAATAATTGAAATTGCCATGTGCTTCTGAACAGACTTAGCCAAAGCTCTTTAAAAATAATCCAGCCCGTTTTATCCGCCAGTTGATCCTGAAATAAATCGAAATCACTCATTACCCGCCCACATACGTTAACTCTGCCTATGCAAACCATAAAAAAAACTCAAGACTTAATCCCTTCTTACGTGCAATAAATTCCACCGACAGTTGAAAGGTCTTTTTCATTACCTCATATGCCTCGAATACGTTATATAAAAAAGAACGCATTTTCCCTAAGTACTCACTTATAAAACATGTACCACTATACGAAATTGCCCTTTTGATAGCGATGAAATGCTTAATCCTCGGGAAAATCTGGTTCTGAAAAAGCTTACGCTTTACCTGGCTAAAGCTCGTTGCTCCATTTTTTTTTCTTTCTCTCTGCACACCTTGTAAAAAAAACTCACTCTTTCAGAGTAACAAAAGTTAATAAAGTAATATGCATTCGCGGAATTGAAAATAAACTTTTGCTGGGATTAATTCGATCTGGTTTTCGAAGAAATGAAATGTACACTTGTCATAAATATGAATGATTGTTGAAAATGAGATTGTTGATGATTCGCAATATCATTAAATAAATATAAAATTATAGCAACAAAAAAAGGTATAATAAAAGGTGTAATATAATGAGTATACATATTATATAAATGAATTCAAAGTGTTGTTTATATTTTTAAACATAAATATTTCGCTAATGATATTCCACGGAGTATCACGAATTCTCACCATGTAAAAGCGATTGTTACATTAACAATAATACGAAACTGATAATGTAGTCGAGAATATTCGTTTAATAAGTTTTGATAGCAATGATACTTCAATAACGTACACGATATTGCAGCATAATTAACAAAGTAATTGCATGCATTTCATTCGAAAAATAAACCTCAAACATTTCTTCCTCGTATCATTAATTAATACTCCTACTAGACCACTGGAATCATTCGAACGCACTTTAATACCAATTACCATTCATTGTGTACATCGTTGAGCCCATCACATTTCGTAAAAAATCCAAAGTACACGTCATGGACTTAATGAGTTAAGAGAACGAGCGATCGTGATTTTCTCTTTCGCGAATGAAAATGAGTTGAGAAAAGACCGGGGAAAAAAGTGTGCGCGAATCAACTCGGCGCGCGCACACATTCACACACGCGAGACCTCGTCTATACGCACAAACCAATACGTGCAACAAGCCTCGGAACCTAAGTAAAAAAAAAAGAAAAGAATCGGTATGAACATAAAGAAACTTAGCGCGAGCAAAAAAGCCCGGGCATAAGAAAGAGAGAATCGGAAATAACGTAGACAGAAAAAAGAGAGAAAGAAGGCGGCAGCAGCAGCAAGAGAGAGAGAGAGAGAGAGATATCGAAGAAATGCCAAGTAGGCCCCGGATAATATTAAAGCCTCGCGCGTGTAGCAGCAGCAGCAGCAGCAGCAGCGCAGAGCTCTGGTCCCGGACAAATCGCGTATTTACGATCTCCCGGGCACAATGCAAGCGCAGAAACTTTTAATCCCCGGGCCTCGGTCTGTGTATATGCCTGTGTGTGTGTGTGTGCGTCTGCCCCCGGCCGCCTTGCGCTCCTTATATTTCGTGCAACAATTCGCGCTCGTTCACCTTCCACGTAGGTAGAGGAGAGGCTCCGAGAGAGAGAGAGAGAGTTGCAGAGCTCTCGGGCCTCTCTGTGTACATAAACATGTCAAAGAGCCATTATGCAAATTTTTAAATACGACGGGGGCCCCCATACATCCTACCGCGGCCGCAATGCTGGGCCGGGGTGTGAAAAATAAAATTAGCATCGCAGTGCCGACTCTCTTTTCTCTTTTCTTTTTCTTTTTTGTTCTGCAGCGGGGACTTACGCCTCTGATCGCTGCTGCTGCTGCTGCTGCTGCAGCACACCTTGATATGCCCGCGATATTTCGGCTCGGCTTACTGTATGTATATATACGCATAATCACAAGTGTCTTTATAATGAAACGGACTGTGTGTGTGTGTACGTGTGAGCTTATTTATACTTGTCGTGTGTGCGTGTGTAAAAAAAATGGTAAGTACGTGTGAATATCGGAGCCGCACGATTGTAGCTCGCGATGGTTGCAGCGCATGGAAGTTGCGGCTCGTTGCCTTCGCATATAGTGTGCGCGTGTGTGTGTGTGTATGTATCGTTTGCATGCAAGGAGTAGAAGCGCGGGCACACAAGTGTTAAAGCTTCTCTTAAGGGGACATTACGATTTAAGTGAATGCCGCTTAATTTAGACTTAATTAGTTGAATTTAAATTTGCAATAATGCTGCCGGCTTAGCGGATGCATCGCATAATGCGTAACGGTGTAATACGTCGACGTGAGCGCAAGAGAGAGAGAGAGAGAGAGAGTGAGAAGAGCCAGCTTCCTCGCCCTTGGCGCGTTAACAAATGGATCGTAAAGAATGCGAATTGAGAATGAAAGTTAATAAGAGGAGCGACGATATATTTAAATGCGCGCGGCTCGAGCAACGAGTACGTAAATAATTTTTCTCGCGGTCCGCGCGCGCTGCCAGTACATAAGTTCTGCAATAAATATGAACGCACATTGTTCTCTGGGCAATTATGCATGGCGATTCCTTATTTTTTTTTTTTTTCGGTCGGGCCGTTTAAAATAAACTCGCTGCGTATTCTCGCGCGAGCCGAGCGAATGATATCGTACTTTTTGAGAGGAAACGCGCCGGGGAATATATTAGCGTTGAGAAGATTAAAATTGAATTTTATTGAAGCGGGTAAGTATGTGGACGAATATCGTTTTGTCAAAACACATTAATCTTCTTAATCTTTATATATATTTGATTTAATAGTGTCTTCTCGGTATAGAGGACAAAATCGCGCACACACGAGGAAGTTATAATATCCAAGGAGAACATATTATATCGTCATACTTATAAACGTTCTTTTGGTTGTTTAACAAAAATTCGAGTTTCCGAGTAAGAGATTTTTAGGTTAGGCGCGTACGGTGCTGTCTGCTAGCGAAAAGGTTTTCACCTTCACTTTCGAGACCGCGCACCACCGTAAATCACGAGGAGAGCACACGCGTATATATGTAGCCCAGCCGGAAGCCTCCGGAATCTTGTGAGGTGATGAATAGCGCCGATGGGAAAATGATTGCCGGTACCACGATTCACGCTGTTTTCCGGGAACATGAGTTGTGACGTCGGCCGCCAGGACACTAGAACTGCGACCTCGTTAATTATGCACCTCGTGACTCCATGTGCTATAACGGCCTCGTTTGACTTTGTTATTTTTTTTTATATAGGCGTGAATTGTAGGATGTTCGAAACGGACCTATAGTAGTTTCGAAAATTTTTACATATTGGCTAAAAATACGTTTCCCAATAAAAATTATGAATTTGATGAAGCTGCGCAAACGACGAACGAAATCAAAATGAGATTTCTCCGGAATATCTTCGTATCAATGGCTCTTACGCGATGAATGAGTACGCGGAAATCGTATTAATCCCCCCGCAAATATGAATTAACGGACACACCTTGCACGAGATAGCGCGCGGCGCATCACAATATAACCTGCTATACATATATGCATTGCGCGAATTTAAAAGGTGCGCAAAAGCGGGATTGATTTACACTCCGTTAAGAATTTGGACTTGGCTCATTAGCCGGAGGGGGGCCGCCGTGCGCGCGAGCGATCGTTTCCCAAGTGATCGATACTTGAGATAAACGATAATTGGATGACCGTCATTTCGCGCACGAAGGCCATTTTGAAAAGCGTAGGTCGTAAGGCTTGATCGAATTCGCAGCTACGGGTAATTCGACTGTGCAGTGGCCGCGTTGATGCTGCTGCTGCTGCTGCTCGCCGAGAGAGATCTGTTTTCTTGGTCTTGCCCGGAGCTCGTCTTTTTCTTTTTAAAGAGCGTGTAATAGTTTTTCGCTTCCATAGGATGGATTCGATGCGGCGTAAAAGTGTGTTATGGATTGGGCTGTAATAGGGGTGCTTTGCCGGGAATAGTTTCTGGCCTCTTGGTATTAGCTGGATCTGCAATAGCTTTTAAGGATTTTGTGTGGATGATTCTTCAAATATAAAGGAAATAGTGAAGGTTAAACATTTATAAATTTGTACTTTACCGAAGGTTTGTAATTTTAGGTATATTGCATAATGACAGGAGAAATGTTTTTTTTTAATATATTGATTATTATTAATAATAACAATTTTGGTAATTCCTGTATGTAATATTTAAAGTTTGTGATTTTTCTGTTTGTTGCAGGTGAGTTGTAAAGATTATCAATCAACTGTACCTTTTTCTCGCGTAAGTTTATAAATACAATGTTTATGAAATATAAATAATACGAATATCAAATGGTCGGTATTGCTCTTACACCTTTTATTCGTGACGATTTGTTCCTATCAATTTGCTTCATCAATGATCCGCACTACTGCTCTGGATTGTTCCCCTCCTATTTTCTGAACGAATTCCCAAAGAGAACGAAAAGCGCTATTCTACATTAATATATGTATATATACGAATACCTGCGCGTAATCGGTATCACTCTATACCTCCTCAGGTACGGATTTTTTTCTTGTCAATTTACTTCTCAACCGATCCGCACCACTGCTCCCGATTATTCTTCTCTCCTTTTTATCTATTTTTTTGAGTGAATTCCCCAGCGGAACGCGATAACGCAAACGCCGCTCATCTCCTCTAAGCTTTTATTACGTTTTATCGCCTTTGACAAGTTGACGTTCGGCCTTGAAAGAGATCCTGCTCGAAACAGAACAAAAGCATCAGCAGCAGCCAGTCCATTTTCTGCGTGTGCAGGACATGTATACATATATATAGCGCAAAATAGGTTGACCATCGCCGCCTCTCACTCTCTCTAGCACTTTCCCTCTCTGTCTTTTAACGCAAGCAACGACACCAGGCTTTCTCACGTACATACTTGCCCAGTGGGGATAGAGCAGCTCCACACACACACACACACAGAGAGAGAGAGAGAGAGAGAGAGAGAGAGAGAGAGAGAGAGACTAGTCGCTTTGACTCGCGCGCGCGCGCGCGCGTGCGGAAATGAAGCAGTTGATATATCTGCGCGAGGGTCATAACTCACTCGGTACTTGCATACTCGCTCGTTCGTTCGTTCGTTCGCGCGCGCGAAAGCGAATGCGTCGAGAGCTGCGTGAGCAGGCTATATACTCCCCGGTATGTGTGTACGTATAGACTCGGACGCGCGCAAGAGTATAAAGATACGATTGGGTCGAGCCTTCGAAGAGCGGCGCGGCGCTCGAGAAAAAGGAAGGAAGGAAGGAAGGCAACAGAGGCGGAATGGATCGGCAAATGTGCACATTTTATATATGTACAGGATTCGTCGAGCGCGTGTGGCTTACGCATGTCTTCTATACGCCTTCTTGAGCGTCTCTTTTTCCGGTATGTGTACCCGCGATTACGAATTTTACCGCGGCTGCTGCTGCTGCTGCTGCTGCTGCTGCGCCGCTGTATTTATATCCCACAAAGCGCGCGGGCTTTCTGTTAATTCGACTTTTTATTTATGCTAAGTGGCCGCCGGTGGTTGTGAGAGTAGAAGGAGGGGGGATACCAGTGTGTCTCGCGCGTTTATAAGTGTTATTTATGTGTAGGATTCGCGTGCTTTTGGATAAAAGGCGGCTACCGGCCATTGTACTTTTATTGCAGGCGCGCGAGCGAGCACTGAGCTATTGCTGGATTACGCGCCGCACATGCGATTTATTCGCTTACCCGCACGCTCAATTTTATAATTGCCTTCTAATTATGAATTATCGTCCCGAGCCTCGCAATACGGATACTTTGGACTTTGCAAACTGTCGTATCATTGTACCGCGATAATATTGATACTTTTTTTTTTCTTATAAAACATTTCAGTCCCTCCGAAATGTTAATTTGTTTGCAAATGGCAAGGGGACGGAAAAATCACGCGGATAATTGCTTTTAACAATTTGTAAATAAGGTAATATGCAATAAAATTCCTTTTTGCAGTCGATACGCGTCGAAACGCCCGAGGAAATAAATAAGGACGTGTTCATACATGAGTCGTATAACTCTGCGAACCGGATGGGGCAAAAAGTGCCAGTGAAGAAGCTCGTCGGCACTGCCGAGGCTATTTCGTATATACGACTAGGATATAGGAAAGAGGCAAGAGAGAGAGATGATGAGCGCGAGCGTTTAATGCTGTGTACTAAATTATGCAATTACCTTTACGTTCGTTTCTAAGATATAAGGCGGAGAGGCACGAGCGGCGCGAGTCTGTCTATGCGTAAGTATGTGTGTGTATATATATATATATATATATATATATATACGTTTGAGAGCTTCGTCGGTTTGGTACAATGCTTCATTCAGCTTATACGTGTAACACCAATCTCGCTGCAATGAATGCAAATAAAGATCTGATCAATCTTATTTAACCAATTGTTTCGCCGGATACGGGGTTGAATGAGCCGTGATATTCGACGAATTATCTAATTGGACAATGTTGTCGAATCATCAGAAAATTAATTTATCACAAATATTGCTGGCTGGCTCTGAATTCGCATAGTTCGAAGACAAATGTTAGTACTTTTATTGATTCACTTATATATTTGTATTTTTTGTTTATTATAATACTTACGTCTTGTTCTGACCTGGAGAAGTGAGGAAAATCAGGGTTGACATCATAATGCATTTTAGAAAGTCCAAGCTACAAAGGAACTAAATTGATCTATTTACATAAAAGTAGAAACTAGTCGGATTAGGTTAGACATAAGTAGAAACAGATAGATATGTTATAGATGCGAAATACAAGCCGCCTACTTAGAACAAACTCGTTTCGGGTGGGTGTCTTATCAAAATTATTTTATCGAACAAATAGATTGACTTTATAATATTTTACACATTACAGCGCTTCAACATGAATCGACAATGTTGCACTCAGAATACATTTTGTCTGTTAATTTACCTGATAATTTTCTGATATAATTTTTTAAATATATTTAAATAGGTTTAATTACTTACTTTATTTATAAACTAGCATCCCCCGTCGCGGCTTCTCCCGAGCTATAACACATAGATGTAATATAATAATTGTTAAAAAATGATTTTCTTAAAAAATAATAGATTTATACAATGTCTGAATATATAACATTCTTTGTTACGTTGTAGCATCCTACGGCTGTATTAGATTTCTTTTTTCAATTATTCTAAATTTGTCCAAGTTTGCCACTTGACATGTATAGCCTACCGAAAATTGATCAGCGTGAATCTTAAACCGTCGAGATATCCTCACGTCGGAAGACAAAACAACTCCGCGATAGCGAACGTTAGTCAAAATACAATGCATGAACAGAGCACAGATTTTATTTCTCTCTTTCTTAA
>UELU01130996.1:10813-51528 GCA_900490025.1 Megastigmus dorsalis
CCGTCTTCCATTCTACAACGATTCGTTGTTAATTTGACAATATTAGAGTTTGCGCTATTTCAACTATGAAAAATTGTTGAATCAATTGAATTTTTTTCTCTGTGTAGCCTACCGAAAATTGATCAGCGTGAGTCTTAAACCGTCGAGATGTCCTCACGTCGGAAGACAAAACAACTCCGCGATAGCGAACGTTAGTCAAAATACAATGCATGAACGGAGCACAGATTTTATTTCTCTCTTTCTTAATAATTGTTAAAACCATTTAATATTAAAAGTGTAATATAAAACGAATTTTATTCATATAAAATATGTATGGACTATTCAGAAATCACACTTTAATAATAAACCCAATGCATAACTAAACTTAGTTAATGGAACTATTCAAAGAATCCCAAAACCGTCTAAATTGACCTATGAACGAATTTTATTAACGTGCGATTCAATATCACTCAATAGATAACGCATGGGACACCGGTTGCACAACAGGCTCCTCTAACGCGCTACCAGCTCGTGTCGCGTAGACGAAAAATTATAGTCAAGAGAGAGAAGACGCTTGCGCGTAACACACCATCCATTACCCGACCATACGCTGTATACATGTCCTCACCATGCAACCTATACAAGCGCTGCACAGCCTATTTTTCACATAAGCCTTCAGTACATAAACTCTCAAGCTCACGCTTCTTCTTTACCCATCGTGCAGAGCAAGTATACAAGTCAATACTCGAATCGAGCAGTTCCAGCTCTGTCTTTCTCTCTCGACGCTATCTCTCTATATATGAGAGCATAAAAAATAGAGGTGCACCAGCAGAGTGCAGAGAAGGAAGGAAATGCGCGAGGTAGAAATGCCCCCGGAGCATGCATCCTTGCCTCTCTCGCTTATAAACGCCGCGTATGAAGAAATATTGGGATCTTCCCTGAAAATCTTGCGTTATATATATATATATACACACGTACGTGAGAGGAGCTCTTACCGATCCGCGAGAGACGCATAGTTTGCAGGCGCGCGCGCGAGAGAGAGAGAGAGAGAGATAAGATATATACGCGGCGGACAATGCGCTTCTCTCGCGCGGCGGCTGCGGCGGCGGCTGCGTCACACGCTAGAATAATACGATCAGATATCGAGCAGTCATCTGCAAGCTGCGATCGGCTCAGATACAATTATCCAGATAGCGTACGTGTACTTGCGACTATGCGCGCACTGGCCTCTCTTGCTGAGAGGGACGAAAAAAATGGGGGTGAGAGAAGGAACTCGCAAGCACACAGGCCCACAATGAATTACATCGCCGACGATGAAAGGACTACTATTTCTTTCTCTATCTGTAGCGGAATTCTTACAGCCCTTCGATCTCTTCGATATATACTCTTGCCTGCTTTTCTTGCGCGCGTAGGTTATACGCTGCATCGTCGTTTCGTTTATCTCGAAAAGTATTTGAATCGCTGTATATGTGTCGCTGGTGGCTCGTGGCTTTGAAACCTTTACTTTACACCTCTGCAGTACGTTAAATTACTGAGTTTTGGCATTGGGTAAAAATGGTTACTATACCTGGTGTAAAAGTAAAATATGTACTATCATTGTTGTGTTCATAGGATGAATTTACGCTGAATATTAGAATAACCAAAATATTTTAAATTAACCTGTTATACTGAAAATATCATATTGGACACATCATTCCGAATGTTTCGGAAATAAATATGTAAATGGTTAGTCAAGAAATTGAAAGTTTTAATTTTTAATCTGCCATATCTGTGTGCTATCTTGATATAGAAATTTTATTTTTTATAACTATTCGTAAAACAGTTATTACAAAATATTTAAAAAAAAATCTTAATAATATATAATTCAATAAATTCTGTTTTCTGTGTTTATAAAGTGTATATATACAGATTAAGCAAACAAAACATAAAAATATCATGTAAAATATTTATTTTAATTGTAGATAAATTTGTACCATTATTTGTGCATTCAGTGACAGGTGGATAAATGCTTACATAGTTTTCTAGAACATGCAAATTTTTGAATTATGCAAAAAACTAATGTCAAAAAAAAATATGAATTCAGAGTTGAAGAAATTTAGACTGCTCACAATACAACATAATAGTATACATTATGTAACAAGGGAAAGAAGTCGCTCCTGATTCTGGCGGGTAAGTTCGTCGGTTCATCAAGCACGAAAGTCCGATAGCTTGCCGAGCGTTCACTCGATCCCCGGCCATTTGCCCCATCATCCATCCTCGGCCTTTGTCTCCCTCGATTAGCCTCACCTCATTCTACCTACTATCCACACTCTTCCTGGGTTGGGCCACCACCATCCCATCGTCTCCTAAAAAAAACCCTCTTCTGACCTCTCCCTCATAGCTGTATACGAACCCAACTCTCTCTCTCTCTCTCTCTCTCTCGCTGTGGTATCTGGGCCGTAATTTACGAATCGCGGACACGGCAAAGGGCTCAGCTCTCTCAGAGGCGCGAGCATTCTCGCCTACGAGACTTTAGATTACGCTGCTGAGCCGCCGCTGCAGCCCCGCGATAGCCCACGGCCATGTGTCTGCGCGTGTGTGTGTGTGTGTGTCTGTGTGTATATGTATGTATGTATGTATGTATGTGTACGCGGGAAGATCGAGTCTTCTGCTCTCCGCTTGCGCAGCTGATAAATTTTATAGGACGGAAATTGCTCGCGGACGAGGTGGCTTTAACATGGGGTATATATACGCACACACACGCGCGAGTAGGTGTTGCGTACAAGGTATATATAACCCGCTGTTGTTGTTGTTGTTGTTGCCGCTTCTGCTGCTGCTATGTCGACTTTTTTCGTTTCTTTGGGTGTATGTGTAGAGAGTACTGGCCGAGGTGTGCGCTATACGCATCGCCGATGTTTATGTCTAATGCAAGAGTAATGAAACGAAGGCTTGTACGGGGGATGTGTTGGAATGCGGATTGCATAATACACAATAAAGTAATTGCGAGGGATGGGCACAGCTTTTATTGTTGCGAGGGGAATGAGCTGTGTTAGAGATTCTTAGTCGAAATTACAAGATATGTTTTTTTTTTTTTTTTTTTTTCAAGAAATTAACCGTACATATGTATAATTGTGATTATCTTCCCTTTTGACAATTTCTTGTATAAACGAAATCTTAATTCGTTTATAATTCGCTGTAAGTAAATTTATACTAAAATCATAATTTTTTCCCTCGTTATTTCTACTGTTGCAAATAACTAAGAATTTAACACAAAGAGTTTAACACCAGAATCAATCTGCAGCAAAGGGTTGGTTTAAAGGATCGATCAATCGACTCTAACGGATCCAAAATTCCTAAATCACCCGTTCCCCTCCTCTGAAAAAGAAGAAAAAAAAACTGTCTACAAAAATCTCGTGCATACCTGCCATTCTCAGCAGTACCTCTCCAAAATTCAATTCCCGCGCGGCACAGTCTGCCACTACACACGCGGCATAGAGAAGCGCATGCACAGCGTCATCGGGGTGCGCGTGACTTAGCCTTTCATTAACCGTATATTAGCGACGCTTCGACTCAGCACATACGTTACGTCGAGATAAGAGCGAGGCCTTCGTAAAGCCAAGCCAGAGAGAGAGAGAGAGCCCGCCTCATGCCTGCAACAGATAAGCGCAACGAGATACGGCCCGCCTAAGTTATACGCCGGCGCGATGCCTTTTCTTGCGGCTACGACGGCGGCAGCGGCGGAACGACAAACGCACACGTGTGCTATGTGTGGCAGAATTTTCACGCGTGCCCACGTGTGCCGTTGAGTGTATATATATAGATATATGAGCAGGACTCTTAAGCGTATATATATGAGTGGCGGAGTGTCGTAAGTATAGCGTCCCGCGGATTCCGAGATGCGCTCGATAGATTTTATATGCGTGGATTTTGTAGGAGCTGCCTCCGCGGCTATCGTGGGGGAATTTTTCGTGGAAGGACAGGAGGGATATGCGGGGTTGGATGGTTTTTCCCGCTGACTTTATAAAGTGACGCCGCGGCCATTGTACAGGGGATCTTCGTACTTTATATCCTGTGTATTTTAGTTTAGGTGCGAGAGGGCAGATGCGCTCGAGGATATGAATAAATTTTCTAGTGCAGGTTTAATACCGAAAATTTATGCGTCGTGTCGATAGTGTAAATTTGGATGCTTTGTATATATTCTCGAAGTTAAATGTACTTTTATAAATATAAAAAATCAATAATTTTAAAACGATAATATCAATACAATCAGTAAAATATTCCATTAAAAAAATAAATCTGAATTTTTATCAGATTTTTCTAATTGTTCGTAAACATGCATAAAGTTTGCATCACTGACTCAAAGAACGTAAATCTTCGCATTCAGTAACGCTCGGATGAAACCAATTTTGCAAACCGGTAGTGAAAATTACGCAACATATGTAGGTGCAAGAAGAATCTCAGATTCACGCGAATTTACGGCCTCGCTAAACGAGCCTCGTAAAAAAACATCTATATTTGCTTAGGAATAATCGAACGCGCGCCGTTACAAAATCTTCGCTAATTGCGCTTTCTCTATTCCCGCATACGCGGTAAAGCGTTTATAAATGCAAATTGAAAGCCATAGCTAGAACCAGTAGATAACTCGTCGCGATACACCACAGACTATACAACAACAGCTGGTACTTCGGAAGCTCTCGCCGATCCACGACGGACACGCAAGAAAAGAAGGAGAAGGAAAAAAAAAGAAGAGGATTCGCAAACAAAAGGGAAGAAGACAAACGACGATTGCGATTCGATCGGTCGGTAAATCACGCTTGGGCTGACGTGCGAAATTACAAGCGGGGCGACATCGCGACGAGTGTGCATGCAGTCGGAGGCTCCGCTGCCGCTGCTGCTGTCCACGGCTTAACTCTCTCGGCTGCTTTCCTCGGCTGAGAGGAAAAACAGAAGTCACGCGGCAGCGGCAAGTAGAGAATTGACTGTAGCGCATACACTACCGGTACACACACGTATATACGTAAGTCTCGATCGATCCGAGCGTCTCTATCTCCTCGGGCTTGACTATTACATTTTAACGAGCGGCGAAAATAATTACGGCTGGCGATCGACGGGTCGCCGCGGCTGCTCTGTGCTTTTTGCGAAATCACTTTGAAACTCTTGTATCTTGTGTGTGCGTCGAATCTGATGTGCACACACGCGATTTGTGAAATTCGAGCACAGCGTGTGCACCGAATGAGTCGAAAAGTTTAGCGTCGCCCGCGCGCGAAATTTTCCATTGTCTTCGTGAGAGTTTCGACACTAAATAAACGTTAAAGTCTAATCGCGACACATTCGGTGGTGTATATAGTCGTTATATCGATCGGCGCGAGAGATTGAAGGAAAAAAAGGTAAAACTGCTTATTTCGTAATAATTACGTGTGAACGTTTAACGTTTATAGCGTCCAGATTTTATCGGGCTATGACAAATTACTCGCACGCCACGGAGACAGTTTAATTACTCTTGCATTGAAACTCGTATTAGCGATCGATAAATGTACTAAAATATATACCGACTTTTTTGTAAGAACGTTTGGCTGAGATTTTATTGGAAAAAAATTTTAAGTGCTTTGAGAGAAATGAATTTTGATTGCATGTCCTTTTTCATATTTTTGATTTATATGAACTTACGTGAGTGCACACTTCTTAGCAAAGAAAGATTTGATTTTGTGAAGAGCTGATTGAGTGCGATGTATCGACTCAATTTTTATGATTTTTTTTCTTTCGCCTTTGCAACAGAATTTAATTACAAAAAAAATTTAGTACTTTGGTAGAATCTTTAAAAAGTGTAAAAATTTCATCAAAGAGACGTAGTCGACCTATGTTCGACTTTGCACTCGGTACCATGTGTGTTTCTACAATCCTAAATTTTTCTGAAACACGCTTACAACCAAGTAAAATACAAACATAAGTGGAGGGAATCGCGGAAAAAGTGTTATTTATATTCTCCACAAAAGGTGGGTAATGTAGGAAAGTGTGTAGGTGCTGGAGGCGTAAGAAGTTCAGAAACTGGCCAGCCGTCGGAGAGATCGTGCGGCGTAGAGCTTGGGTCAGTGCACACGCGCACACACACACACACACACACACACACACTCATATGTGCACAGGTGAAGAGCCGCTTGGCCAAGAAAGTCGGGAGTCGAGAGAGAGAGAGAGAAAGAGAGAGAGAGAGAGAGAGAGAGAGAGAGAGAGAGATATCGGCTTCCTGGTTTCCCCGAGAATGGAAGTGACCACGGACTCCCTGCAATTTGCGGTCTCGCGCATGCGGTCTCCTTTGCATAAGTTCATCCCAAAGTACTCTTTCTCTCCTTCTCTCTCGCTCACTCACTCCGCGGCTGATGAGCGAGAGAAGTCTCTCTCATGCAAATTTCGCGCTTCGCTGTGCTAAGAACAAGTAAACTTTACACGGCTGGGGATGAGAATTCGGGCCATTTTCTTTTTTTATTTTCCGTACTCAAACTCCGCGCTCCACCGTAAATAGGTCAATTTCTATAATAGGATCTCGACTTTCACCCTTCTCCAAGTTAATTGAAACTTCGGCTCTAGCTGACCTATTGTGCCATGTATTATTACTGCCTTGATCATCTTCTTCCTTTTTTAATTTCACCGCCGGAAATTCGCTGGGATTTTTTGGCCGAACTACTTCCTATCCTAAATAAGGAAAAAGTCTAGAGCTTGAAGGGTTTCGCGCGGCATTTTTCGACTTATTTTCCGACCTATTTTCTACATAACGAGCAACGATAACGATATATAACCATGCTTATTACCGGAAAAACTTTAATTACAAGGATTTTACTCGAGCGAATTCAGTTCCCCAGGTTAAAAAAAAACAAATAACAATCCTCTAATTCGTTGCAGCGACAAGCCTCGATTTTCCTCCCAACGCTATCTTTCCCCAGCTATTATTGAACAATATAACAAACGCAATCACGCGCACAATATACAATAATCGTTCTTCGAAAGCATCATCTTCTAATACTGCACACCTCTTTAAAGCCCGCGAGAGGAGCTTCCGCCGCACAATATAATCGGCCTTTCTGCGAACACACCTCGGCAGCCCAGCAAATAAATCAAAGCCGCATTTCCATGGTATATACACGTCAACTGCAGCGCTCGCGCGAGAAGCGAGAGCAGGGAGATCTCGAGTACCAATCGGTCGCGGGATAAAAAAAAAAGAAGGTAGAGGAGAAACGCAGCGGTGCAGCGTTATAATCGATCGAAGCTGCGGCTCGTATACCTCCATATCCTTTTTTTTTTGTTGCTCTTACTGCGGCTGCATTATAGTGCGCCACGAGGCGCCATAGAATGCATCGCGCGTATATAGTCGCTCGCCCCGCACAAAAGGACTCTCTCCGCGGCGGCGGTGGATGCGCCTCGCAGTGCCCGCTTATCTACATTCCGTCCGAGCTCTCATATCCTCCCACCGCGGCGTATAATAAAAGCCGCGGCGTCGGCGGCCACCACTCGTTTAAGAAAGCTCGAGGTGCCGGGGTTAGGACAGGACGTGTTATTAACATTTCGCCTCTCTCTCTCTCTCTCTCTCTCTCTCTCTCTCTCTCTCGCTCTTTTTCGTGAAATATACTTGCACTGCGAGAGGGAGGTAGACGCGCGAGGAGGCGCGCTGATGAAACCACAATGACATAATATTATGCGGAGTCCGTGCGCGGCAATAATCATATGCCTCTTCGTACGCGCAGCCGCCGCCAACTTCTTCTTCGTCTGCGCGGGCGAGGTACAAGCCTACGTGTGTGTGTGAATCTGGATGGTCAACGCGAAGGAGGATGTGTATATGCGCCTCGGAGGCTTCGACCCGCACGTTCGATCGCACCACGCCTTGCGCAAAACGCCGCAGCCGCCGCCGCTCTTCTCTCTCTCTCTCTCTCTCTCTCTCGTCCTTTTGTAATCACTTTCACACGCGTGAGATGCCGCGCTGGACCCATGCATACATTCACAGAGACTTGGGCTCTTCCACCCTCACACTCTGTCTCGGCGAACTGCGAGAGAACTACTCTCTCGTGAGTCCGCTTATTTTTAAGATGTAATTTCATGTCGTTGGTTGTACAGAAAAATGCGCCTCTTTTCTCTCTCCTGCTCGTCTCTTGCGCGCGAGCGTTTTATCCACACAATGCGGCCTGTCGGTTCTCTTTCTCCCTCTCTCTCTCTCTTTTTCTCTCTCATTCTCATTCCTGTATGTATATATTCGAGGGAGAGCTGCGCTCACGGGGCCACAAGCGCATTGTTCCGCAGATCTTTGATAGTGCGACGTGATAAGTTTGTGCCTTTTGACAGCCCCGGGAATAGTTGAGTTGCCCGTGCTAGCCATTTATCGCGCGCTCCGGCTACGCGTCTGGTGTGCTTCTTATTGCCCAGGCTCGCGGTGTTTTTTTTTCTAGTTCAGTTTGAATGGGGCGAACCTGCGCATGGTACAGCTTTCACTGTCCAATATAGATGCATGAAACGCGATGACCAAAATGGCTTGCATTATATAATTTAATAATAGTATAATAAATATTTTGAGTGCATTTTTCTTCGTCTAAGCAAAACTGGAAATAGCAATGAACTTTGGTTAATTTCTGGTGCGAGTATAGGCCCAATAGCCATTCGGTCTGTCGTGTAGTTTGAATCACCCCGATACTTCGACTCGGAATGGGAGGACTGTTTCACGTCTGCCATGCTCTACCTTTCAAAACAAGATTTATGGGAAAGAGAAATTTTCGAAAGAGGGTTTAAACTTTACAGCTCCGAAGGAATATTTGAAAAGAATAATTTAAAACAAAACTTTCCAAAGCAGTTGTAAAAAAAGAAAAATATTTTAAATTCCGCAAAGCAAAAGAAACGAAATGATCCAGTCGCTGAAAGAGATCAACAGCATTTTCTTTCGACGGTTCGCAAAACTTACGTCACTGAATCGTAAACATTAAGAACACCAGAAACGCGTGACAGCTGTAAAACTCATATTACAAACGCAATTTCAAAAGCAGAGAACAGGAAAGAAATTGAACGCATGTCACCTATCAATTTTCGACAAGATTAACTGTTCGCAATGCGTAATAGTTTTGTTCGTCTGCCGCGAGTAAAGTAGTTTTGCCCAAGTCAACCTTCAAAATCCACTATCGAAAAGAAAGAAAGAAAGAGTCCCTGGAGTCCCTCGGCTCAGTGAATCATCCTCGCACAAACTTCTAACTTCTGCGGAACGAATCACGTCGGTTCATTCTCAGCATATCCCAAGCGCGAAGGATCGAGCGGCACAACGCTCGAGATAATAGTTTACGATGTTGGCATGTCGAAGCTTAAGATAAAATAGGATAGGATCAAAACAAGAATCTAAAGAAAGAAAACCAATTTTTTTGTTAAAAACCATGTAAGGTAAAGTACCCGATACCTGGACAGATTGTGAATACGATAAATAAACCACATTTTGAGAACTAATAAGCGTCATTTATAGAAAATTTTAACCATCATTATTGATTTATGCTCTATTTAAATAATTGATGCAAAAAGAGATTCATTTTCACGTTTATTTATATTAAAACGGTAAGTTTGAAAAATTCGTGCTAGACTCCTAAACCTGGATCGACTAATCGATTTAATTATGTATAGTTAATAGCATAAATAATGCTAATGAATTGTTTTCTTTTTTATATTCACATGTAATAATGGTGTTTTAGTGTTGTCCAAGTAACGGTCCCAATTTTCAATTTGTCCAGCTATCGCGTACCTTACCTTCTTAATTAAGTACTACTATTACTGAATTTGTTCAGAATAAAAAGAAAGCTTAATGCTGTTCTTAAAATATAAAAAAGGTTCATATGTAATTCAGAAGTCCATCATATTTTTTGTATGCGATCTATACAATTTAATCGTATTTTACTGTTCAAATACTTGATAACCTTTAATAGATTTTCTGCAAATTTTTCAAAATCATTACCGTTAGTCACATGTTAAAAGATTCCCCTGTCTTTTAAAGCTCACTAATCATCCCATACAACCATTTCAATAGCCATTTTTCATTGATCAGTATCTATTCAAAAATCTACGTCGACAGAATTTTAATATCTTCCTATAAAGAATAATTATAGCTCCAGGAGAGTGAGAGAGAAAAAGAAAGCTCAACCTCTTCAAATAAAATAAAAGCAAGATGCATCGAACGAAAAGGGAAGTAAACGACAGCATCATTTCCTCATCATCGTCCATCCGCGGCGTTAAAAATCTATTAATAGAAACGACCACTTGCGCGCACGCCTCAATCCTTTGCCTACACACTTCGTCCCTCCTCCCCTCCTCCCTTTTTTTTCATTTTATTTTCATTAATAGAAGGGGTGAAAGATCGTGCAAAAATCCTCGCCGCTATGCAGAAGGCGAGAGAAAGAGAAGAGGCGCGCGCGATCGCTGTTCTCATCGATCATCGTCAGCCTCTCGGCCTCAAGCTCGCAAAAATTCACGCGGACGCTCTGTGGCTTGCTTGCGGCCCCTCTAGGCTTATACACACACACACATATATATATATACATATATACTTTCCTCTCTTTCTTGCACGTGGTCCAAAGATCGCTTCTTAATTAACCGAAAGCGTCTGCGAGGCACGAGAGCTGCTGCTAAAAACGCGCCGATTTTTAATAACCTTTAGCTTGTCGATCAAACCTTAGACGTCGTCCTCGGGTCATGCATATTACTCGTGTGCGAGGCCTCGCCACGAGTGAGATGAGGATATGAGCCGTTCTAAAATAGATTAGGGGCCAGGAGGAGCGATCTAAATATGAATAAATAAAAAGGGGCAGCACAGCGGTTCTCACGTTAATCTTATAAAAATAGATATCCTTCTGAAGCGGGTTAAATTCATGATTCTTTGTCCAGATCGTGTTTCTGGAATAATATAGTTAACCATCGATATTAGATTTCATCAGGGCATAACGAACGAGGAAGACACTTGCTGCACATTTGGGATCATTCATAAAGTAAATTTTGAAAAACACTTAACTGAAAAGTAACATTATTTTACGACATCATTCTATTTCCATATTCTCCATCCCATTGCGCAATAATACCGAGACATTCCTTTTCCAACAGAATAAAAGAAAAAATACCCGTTTGACACATATACCCGCGAGAGTGCAAAATTCCTCGCGCCATTAATGAAATCCGTTGGTCGCAAGAGGAACGCTTTATGAGCATAAGTCCATAAATGGCACGGCTCATAAAATCGGAAGCAGAGCGAGATATTTTTATTTTCGCGCCGCGCGCATTTACAGTTGGCTTCGCGAACGTGTAAAAAGCGGCGGCCGAGCGCGCGGCTGACCATAGCTATACACTCCTCTGTCTCTCTCTCTCTCTCTCTCTCTCTCTCTCTCCTCGGCGAAATCTATAAAAGCGGCACCCTATCTACGTGGAGGCTCGGAGCGCGAGAGGCCGGGGCAAAAAAATACAGCTTCAGCTGACTCGAGACTCTCCCATCGGAAACTCGCTTCTCGGCGGCCTCGCGGCCAGAGACTTTTCGCGTCTCCTCTCCCGAGCGCGTAATTTTCGAAAGAGCTGGAGCTCAAGGAACTTCTTTCCTTCTCCCTCTCTCTCTCTTTCTCTCTCGCTCCTTCTCGTTTCGTTTCCAGTAGACAAGGCATCATCTTGGGAGCCTGGCTTGGTCTGTGCTGCTATACGCGGTAGAGTCATAAAGGCGACGGTGGTACGAGCTAGTCTGCTCTGTGCTGCAGCGAAGAAACAATCTGAAACTGGAAGAGAG
The DNA here is from genome assembly GCA_900490025.1 of Megastigmus dorsalis. NCBI lineage: Eukaryota > Metazoa > Arthropoda > Insecta > Hymenoptera > Megastigmidae > Megastigmus > Megastigmus dorsalis. Next base: position 22,542 of record UELU01130996.1, read on the forward strand.
ACAGAAAATAAGACTACACTCGAATGTATTGTAAAAGTATGGGAATGGAGAGCCGGTTTCTTGTTCAATATGAAAAACAATAGTTTAGATTGTAAATTAGGGGTAAATATATTCAATAATTCTACAATTTGTTTTTGGATATTAATTAAATACAACCGCCAGATCAGTTAATTTATTGATGATACCATATGTATGAAAGTGAAAATAGTTTTTATGAAAAAACTAAATTAGTTGCCTTGAGTGTCCGGCAAGAGAAGTATCTTTGCTAATTATTATCTCGAACAAATTATGGTAAATGTAATTACAACGAGTTCTGCAAAAATCATTATTTTAGTTTCATGGTTGTACAGTTTTCTCTTAAATGAGAACCAATAAGAAATATAATAAAAGAAAATAAGAGGAAGGAGTAAGAAAAAATGGCAAGAGAAAAAGAGTGAGAGAGTGAGAGTAAGAGAGAGAGAGAGAGAGAGAGAGAGAGAGAGAGAGAGAGAAGGAAGGTGGAAAGGAGATAAAGGAGCGTGTGAATGAGCTACCGTTCTGCGGTCGACGCTTACACTGTGGCCGGCTACTCGTCTTTTTTCTCATTGATCGGAATGCAACTCGCACAGCGCGCGCACTGGCTCGAGCATAGCAGCAGCAGCAGCAGCTACAGCAACAGCAGAGTCTGAAGCTTTTTTGACGTCCTCGTCTAGAAGAAGTTCCTTTATTTTTGGCATTTTTTAACGCGTCACCTCGTTTATGGCAAATGAATTGCCGTTCTCGTTAGGGGGAGCGAGTGAGATTTCGCCTCTTTGATATGGGAACAGTGCTCTCTGTGTATGCACACACATTGATGATTCAAGGTGGTTCGGTCGATATTAATATTGATGTCGGCGCGCACCGTTTTTTACATGAATTTTCACGCTCATATTAGCACTGAATTATGATGGAAATATACGCTAATTTATAAGAGTAACAAATGTTTCAAGGTTTCACGCCTTTTATTAAAAGCTAAAGCTTGATTGGTTTGCGTAAATAATTTTAAATAATAAATTACTATGCAAATTATCCGGGAAGATTTTTATTTCGCAGTTTAATTAAAGCAATTATAGTTCTTTCACTGTGAAAGAATTTTAGCTGATTCAACGGAATCCTCTCTCTAAATCTTATAGGGTATGAATTTTTATTTTCAAGGAGTCTATATTTTACCCTTTTTATTAAATTATATTATTATAAATAATAGAATTTCATATATTTTTTATACGTTCGCATACTTAAAAATTATTCAAAAATAAATAGAAAACTTAAATTTTTTTTACAATATATACTTATACGTAATTCGAACCTATATACGCTCTTTGGGATATGACATATACACCTTAACAATTATTCTACGCAACGCTTAAATTAACTTTAAATAAATTTTGATATTTCATATAAAGTAAATCTAAACCAAGTATAAATATTATATACAAAATAATTATTCTTAAAATAATTATTCAATGATACTAATATAATGGTTAAATAATTCAAGATATATTTTAAATGATGAAGACGAAAATTACTCGTAAAACTCTTTCTGTTAAGTACTGTATTTTTCGCTTATGAAAACAAATACCGGGACTGTTTCAAAAGAAGTTCTTCGTCGATCAATGAATTTTTGTCATCTTGTATAATGTAATTCAGACTACCCTTTATATGGGAATTTTTTTGTTACTTATATTTTGTCAATTTGTTTGTCTATTTTTAAAAGAAATATTACGATCAAAAAGTCAACAAATTTGACTTGACAAAATCCGGTAACTTAATCGTCGAAACGTCCTCTGAAGGATATCAAATAAGGTGACTCTTAAATCAATCTTGAGTTTACACAATAAATAATATTTTATCTTTATATTATATACTGTATGCATTACAATTCTGATAACATTAGAGATTAGAACAGTATCATTTTTCACAAAACTTTTGATATATAGTTTAACAGGCAAAAAATTTTATAAAATTTTCTTTCCGAAATGTAATGAAAGATGGACACAAGCAATAAAGTGGTTATAATATATTGACTGGTGAGATCGATGAAATTGGTTTCGCTACTGTTAACAAAAATAAAGTATAAGCATATGTGCGTGAAATCGAACATTATTATACGAAGCGCGAAAAATTAATTTCAATTTAACAGGATATTTCCTAAAGAATCAATTTATACATACTCAAGCCATGATGTAAGTGGCTCGTGTCACTGTTTGCCTCTTCTTCGCTCATACAAAATCATGGAGACCGAAGCATCTCGGTCATATCGTTTGCTTTCCCGTATAAATTACAGATCAGTCAGGGATGCGGAAAACGGGGAGAGTCTCTCTAGCAGTACTACAAGTCGATCGTACATTCGGATCACGAGAGGCTACCTAAGCAAACGGTAGATAACAGCTCCTCCTCTATAGAGAGAGAGAGAGATTGCGCTCGTTCCGTTAACCACGTAATACAGATCGATCGCGAGAGGAGGCTGAGAGACGCGCGGCGCATGGTTCATCCGAGAAATACGCGAGATCGTGACCCAAGCGGCCCCGCGCAACTAAGGCAAATCGGCTCTGCCCGCGACGACGTCCACCGGCCATTTATAAACTCTGGACAGAGCGACGGCAGCGGTATACTTTGTTGAGTAGCTCGTCGAACCTTTCAATTGATTCGATTATCTTCCTAGATATATATATCCATGTCAATTAAATTCACCACGTGCTTTGAGCTGGTTTAGTTTTTCGAGATATTCATGAATCATGCACGTACAGCTGCGAGAGACATCTTGCGAACAACCGTTGCTTAGAGAAATGTGTAAAAGCAACTCTCCGAACATTTAAAAATATATAATAATAGAAAATTCTAAGGATAATTTACGACACGGCCGCTTTACAAAGCTAATATTCCATCCCGAAGCGCTGCGCAACGCTGCACGCTCGGCGCCTTTTAAAATGCACATAGCCAACAGGCTTCAGTTTTCCCGCGATGCATTAACTAAAAGCGTGGTACATCACGGGGATTGCGCTGCTGGTATATACATATAAACGATCCGTTCACCGTTCGCCATGTCCTCCCGCGTGCGTTTTCGCAACGCGCGTGCACACATCGGGCTGAGCTGCAACTAACACTGCACAAGACTCGCACACGCCGCCACGGACGTGTCCTCCTCCGTCTTCGACAAACAAACGACGCAATTCGTTACACATATATCTCGTTAAGAGACACGAGCCACGCGCTATATATATATACCATAGGGAAAGGCGCGAATCGATCGATTCCCATCTCCCTCTCTATATATATATAACCAGCGGTGCGCGCGCTCCATCCGCGGATGCTAATGCAATCTTTCGCAATCGCGAAAAAGCGTTGTACTGTATAAAGGCGCATTGATAATTCGTCCTCGGCGTCAATTCGTGTCACTCTCGCAGCTGCTGCTGCTGCTGCTGCTGTTGCAGTGTTATAGCTCGTATATATAAGAATCCGGTTGTATGGCTTTCTAGACGCCCGCGAGGGATTACGCTGTTGAGCGCCAATTATATGACTGTTTATGTTGGCTGAAACGGTACCTTTGGACATAGACCCGTACAGATCCAAGCGAAGGACCCATTCCCGTGCACGGTTTTAGTAGACGAGAGAGAGAGAGAGAGAGACTGGACCGCATATTAATCGATATAGAAAGCGAGAGCGCGACTTCGCGTAGGACACGAACGCGGATAAGGAGCTTTGCTTCAATTACGCCTCGTAATTGTTCTTGCTTCTTATATAGTTCCTTTCTTGGTAAGATAAATTCTTTTTTTTTTTTCCTTTCAGTTAGAGCCGTAAAGGAAAAAAGAAACTCTGAAACGAGTCGTGGCGATAGTTTGCGTTGTGTTCGGAATGAAAATTGTGTGTCCCGTGACGAAATGCGAAGCATTGGCTTTTGATGTGAAATTCATTACCGCAATTGGAGTCATTTTGCGTTTTTATTGGGGGACTCGGCGAAATAATGACTTTCGGATGAAAATGGATTTCTGCTGCGTATCGCGCGCGCTACAAGACACGTAATAGCTATGCCCCGAGTTGTATTCGGAGAAAAATTATGGTGATTATTCAAAAATTCACAAATTCGTTTTACGAGGGAAATCTATTTTATTTTTGTTTATCGTCGGTTTTTATGGCTATCGCATTGTACAAATGCCTTTCTCCGTCTGCCATTTCGCATTGTTTGAGAGTGGGTAAAATGACTCGCGCGCGCCATTTACATGCACTCGTAATTTCAAATCCGTGAGAGAACTGTAATAGCACTTTCTAAGTCTTAGAAATCTGTCGACAGACGATGAAATATTAAGAATAGTTAGTACTTGCCAGGAGTAGACGAATAATATTTTATTGCTTTTCTTGCATACTCGAAAAGCTTTATGTACTCGCTTTATGCAGCAATATCAAACAATATTATTGCAGAAGCTGTAGAAACTTATGTACATTAAAAGAATTTATCGATCGTCTAGTATATAAATGAAGTCTCTAATTCAGTCATAAAATGAATAAATATTTCATCGCTATAAAAAAAAACAGGCTATCACAAGAGAGTGAACGCACCACTTATACAGCGTCAAAAGATAAACTTTTCTAATAAATTATCTACAATTTATAGCGCAAAAGTTCGCATCGGAGTTAATGAATTTATTTTCAGTATTATACGGCGCGTTTAATATATTCCCCCAACAAAAGGACGCGCGCAGGGAACAAATATGTCGGCGTCAACTTTATCAATTTCGCAATTAAGCAAGTTTAAAAGTCTCGTCTATTAAAACGGTATATTATACACGATAAGACCGTAGAAAAATGTAAATCATCATCGACACGTGAGAAATTAATTTCGTTTAACCGACTTCACATAGCGATCCATCTTCCGCCACCTCTTATATATTAATCGCTTCGATTTCGTAAAAATACGGAAATTAATTTCGCTCCGGCACATTAAGCCCCCGTATAAATACTCTCCGCGAGAATAAGAAGTATCGAAAACTCAACCAGTCGAAGGAAAAAAAAGACGCGCTGATAATCTTGAATACACCATAAATTAAGTCTCCTGAAATTTCCATTTTCCGGTGTCTAGTCTGCAGGAGTATATACTCCACGCATAGCTATACCTCCCACATTCTAAACATTGCGCGCTACGTCGCGCCTGCGCGAGCCATTCATTCATAAAAAAAAGAAAGGACTCACTCGCACGCGCGCGGCCGACACACAGTCGAATAAAAGGTATATACAGAAAATAAAAGCGATAGAGAGGAGGAGGGAAAAAGTTCAACACGTGTTATCTTATCGGCTGGTAACGGCGCGCGGCGCGCGAGATCTAATGAACGGTGAGGCCCCGTTGGCCATTAGAATAATTCCCGGGCCCGCCCGGAGATTTGCGCAACGCTCCATCGCGTGTACGATCGACGCCTGCATGTATTTGTGCAGTGTGTGTGATCGGTACGCGAAGAGAAAGAGAGAGAGAGAGAGAGAGAGAGAGAGAGAGTCCGTTACAGTGGAAGGGCATTAGACACATCTCTTGGGCGTGAGGTGTTCGTGCGGCCCGCGCGACATTTTATCTCGTATGGCCCAGGCGTTAAAGGGTTTTATCGCTAGCTATAAGACTATGGCTGTGTCTGTGTGCTCATCTGCGACCGAGATTGTATGTACCGTATAGGAGCGATCTGTTTCGAACATCTTTTAAAAAATGTCACGCCAAGTTAGATTTATTGCATTCCGAGATAATTTGTCCCGCTCGTTATACTCGAAAACTATATAGGAGCGAGAGGGGAGGGGGCAAAACGGCGCTTGCAGCCTTAAATACTATAAATCATTGCGCGTTATACTAAGTATTTTGCGGTGCATAATGTATGGGCTGCATTATTCATTGCGGCTCTTTTTATTTGTTCGCGATGATGGTTTGTCACATTGACTCAGGGTCTTTTAGAAATAAGGACAACGGACTAGAAGTGTCTCGAGGAACCTCTATACTAATTTAGCAAATAGCGATAACTATATTTTCATCAACTATATTATGGGTTAATTATAATTGAAATGTAACAGTAAAGATTTATATATATATATTTTTTTTGAAAAAGTAATAATAACGTTATGCTCTCTAAACTCTTTTTACACTCAATTACTCGAGAGCCACGATATTTTAAACTAATACTGAACTCGTCGTTAACAATTCGCGAGCAATAACTGCATCCTAATTACGCAAACCAAGTAAAAGTCATCGCAGCCTCGACTCCCCGGCATCTAAATTTATGCACGCGAGTAAAAATTTTTACAGCTCGCGCGTTTAATGAAAGCGAGTATATACAGGCGTTCGCGTAATATTCGTTATATTGAAAGGAGCTCCGAGTCCATAAAAATTAAATAATAATCGATTCCAAGAAGTCACGATTGCCAGCCGCCGCGGATATTTGCGCGGCAATAAAAAAAAAATATCTATATCGAGCGCCGCGGCGATGGGGCCGGCAACTCCGTAACTCGGCCCGTAATAAAAAATATTGGCCTAATGGAACGAAAGATTCCCCTCTCTAGCCGACGATGAAGAGCCGCGTCGTCGACGTCGACGACTAGCCTCTGCGAAGACAACGTGAGAATGTCATGGCGCGCGAGTTGAGGAGCCGCAGCAGCGGCAGCACCAGCTCACCGACGGAGATTTACGGTCGTTTCGCCGCTCTCTCTCTCTCTCTCGCGACGAGGAGCTTTCGATTTTTACGACGCTTTCTTAAGTGGTCGTCGTCGAGCGTGTGCGGAGGAGAGCGAGAGAGAGAGATTGGAGGGAATCTTCGGAGAGCGACGTCGGTGCTTATCGGCCGGGTATATGTGTCGTCGTCGTTCCGAACAGCGCAGAAGGAAGGAGGGACAGCGAAAGTCGCGGGCGCGCGCGTTCGGCCCAGCTCGGATGACTTTACATATCTCACGGGACTTTATGCCTTTTCGGCTCTTATTGACTTTTACGCCGTTTTTACGGCCGCCTCTTTCTCTGTTTCTGGCCCTCGTCTTTTCGTCCCTCAGCCGCCGTCGCAGCCACGGGCCGCTGCATTCGCGTTTCCGATTTTTTTTCTTTTTTACAGTGTAATTACATTCCCCCCGGTGGCTACTATCGACTGCTGCTGCTGCTGCTGCCGATTCGATACACCTTATACGCGTGTGGCTTTTTTCGGCGCCAAGTATATATATACACGTTCGGGCCACTCTATTTGGCGCGAGATAAGCTGGTTTTGGGGGAACCCAACTTTGTCTGAGGATAGATGCACGGATCCTTGGGAATAAGAAAAAGAAAGGCCGGTAGGCGGCGGTGAAACGAATGCATATACGGAATACCTCGGTGTATAGATATGGTTTTTACTACTTTTTTATAGGCTCGGAAATATGCGAATGGTGACCGGGGCCAGACGATAATGCACTACTACTTCGAGGGTAAATTGACCGAGGACATTTAAAAACAATAAAAAGACGAATGCACGCTCGACGCAATTTCATTCACTATCTCGGTTGCATATACGAGAAAGTGTGTATACTTTGAACCAGTCATCAGAAATATTTGTTCCTTGTAAGCTCCGTCTTCTTGAGTTTCCCTCAAAATACCGGGGCGCGCTCGTATTATTCATCGCGACAATTATTGGGAGCTGGCTGACCAATTTGCTACTGCCCCCCGAAGCGCATACAAGAAATTCTACGTGGACGCTAAAGGATAAATTTATGTAAACGTAATACGATCCAGTTATTCGGCCTCTCCTTCACCTCTCGTGTATATAGTTTGATTCAATTCCGCAGTGTAGCCCCGAACATACGTTGCATCTATAGCGAGAGCAAAAATCTACAGCCACACGGCACTCAAAGTACCAGCACTTAACTCTCCGCCGGCGAGAGAAAGAGAGAGAGAGAGAAAGAGCACGAGGTGAAATCCCACAGCTCATAGAAGCCGCGTTCCGCGGACGATACTATGAAAATCCCCCTGAGGTGGATCACATAATTTGACCGGCTCTTTCGCGGCCTCTCTCTCTACGTTCACACGAAGGTGCGATATTGCGGACGTAGCTTCTTCGTTATACCCACCACCGCCGCCGCCGCGTCTTATATTGTACATATACTATACGCACGTGGTTATGAGCCGTATGTGCGGCTGCTGGTCTGCAATCATTTTCCATCCTCTTTCGCGCTTAACAACGCAAACCGAAATGAACGCGCATATCTCGAGAGGAGTAATGCTGCACGAATGGAACAACTGTCTGCGAGAGCGTTGGCTTTTCGCAGCGCGAAAATAATATAATTGATCGGTTAGCCATGAATATTTCAATGTGATTTTTGCTAATCGCATACTGTGTGGGTGTGTACGCGTGTGCGTGGCTGTCTCGATTGTATATACGGGCGGTGCGTTGCGTAGCTGCGTGTTTGATGCGATTTTAATGAGCGAACGGGGAGTCGAGGGTCTGTCGTTACCCGTAATTAATTATGCGTGTGCATATACGCTTCGTTAACGCAATTATACTCTGCAACTTGACCGAAATTTCGTTTCGCTAGGTTAAATGTGCAAACTTTAAGAAAATTATCCCCATATTGCAAGACATGCACTTGGATTCGCGGAATTTTTATTTACAATCATTAATATTTGAAGTGGGTTCGCAAGAAAACATCATTCTTCGGTACTACTATAGCTATATGTTTCTTTGAAAAGACACTAATAGACCCAAACTATTTTCAGTCGCTCTTTATCTCGTTCTGGAATGTGCTTCATTCCGTACAAAAAGTCCGACATAGCTATTTTTCCATTACACCTAGGCTACAAAGAAAATCCTAATTCACCGCAATACTCGAGAGCTCGCTCAGCCCCCCCATGTCAACCGTAATTTTTCCTCAGCTATATGCACTGCAATTCGCGACACGGAAAATAACAGTCATTACTTAAGGTTGGAACAAACACAATTTGCACAGCCGTCTTGGATTTTCAGTATCTCAGTGATATTTTCAAGCCTCATTCAACCTCTCGCAGCCCACTCGCGGATCGCATCACCATTAACCCCCATGCATTTTACAAGCTAATTTGCGAATCTCTCTCTCTCTCGCTTCCAAATTTCATTCTCACAGAAAGAGCGGCATATTACTGCATGCGCACCTTCCAAGTAGACCCAGCCTCGATAATCCCTCTCTCGAACACAAAATACATACCTCTCCTTTGGCCGAGCGCTGCAAAGATCAGCTCTACACTCCTACCGCGGAGGAACAAAGTAAAAAAAGGTTTTAGCAAGGCCGGGCTGAGAAAGCCGAAGCGTTCGAGAAAAGTGTCGGCGAACGAAGGCTCCGCGTTATATATACAGTGCAGAGCAACGTTATGCTACTCCAGCTGTGGGTAAATCGCTCGGTGCACTGCAGAGAGAGAGAGAGAGAGAGAGAGAGAGAGAGAGAGAGTGAGCTCCGGGGCCTGCCTCGGTATATATACATACGCGCTGTACTACTCGCGCGCGGTTGCGGCGACGGCGGCGATGGCTCATGAAGGCGCGAACGGCATGGCTGTAATTTTCATTCCATAAAACATAAGGCGAATTCGTGGCTAGTCAGTGCTCGGGCGCGCGCTCAAGAGAGAGAGAGAGAGAAAGAGGGATCCATCAAGTATAATCGTAGCACGCGGTATCCTCTTTAGCCGCGTGTGTCCGTGTGCACGCGTCGGCGGCTCTCTGTACGTGTGCTATATATTCATTGCTGCAGCGCGGCGACAGCTCTGGCTAATCCTTCCTGAATGGAGATATGTACCTCGAGCGAGAGCAATTATGAGGGGAAGTTTTAAGAATGTAAGCTAATACACCCCATATATGTGTGTATATAGTTGCACCAGTGCACATTTATCGACTATTACGCCGCGGATCCGTGTATACGGACTGCATTTTCCGGGTTAATAAAATGATCAGTGGAGATGAGGACCATGGACGAGTGTGTGTATTACAGGGGGCAAATAATTGTTTAGAGGAAATGGCCGCGTGCGCAGTTTGGCCTAATGATGACGGTGCGTGCGTGTGTACTTTTAGTTAGAAATGCTTTTACTTTTCGCGGCGAGTTTTTTGTTGCATTTGTGTTTCGGTAGAATCTGCAAAAGAATATTATTTAACACACGTTCTTAAATAAGATTTATCCGAGAAAGTTATATAATTTACTACTATAAAATCAATAAAATTCAAATAATTTTTTTTAAATAAAATACTAAATAATACAAAGTGTTGCAACGAATAAACCCAGTTTCATTCTTACATCAGATTTAAGTACACGGACGAAGCAGCTATACAAGCCGAATCGCTTTCCCACAGCGCGGCACTGCCAAGTAACCCGAGAAACGGTATCATCTCGAAAAAGATATGTCTATAATGGGCCTGTCATCGACATCTGTGTCGCATCCTGCCCATGCCAGGCCCGCGCGTCCCTTCGTTCTACATAAACAATGAGGGAGAAAGTAAGCAGCAGCAACAGCAACAGCAGGCCGAGGTAAATCCACACTCGAGAACTATACGTGTGCACTGCAAGTGGCTCGTATATGGGTGTTGCATTACCCTGTATAACCTACAGTTGCGACTGTGTATATATTTCATCGAATGTTATACTATTAATGGCCACTGTGTCTCGCTGCATGGGAGCTCGTTGGGAACTTTTTTTGTGAATTTTACTCGCGGTAATTGATTGCGGTCCGGCTCTCTGTGTTTTGATAGCTGTGATGCGGCTTACGCTCTCACCCCCCCCCCCCCCCCCCCCCCGACTCCATTAAAGAAGGTTAAACAAACAATTTGGGAACTTGAAAATAGAAGAATTTAACTGGAGCAATTACCGTGTCTCCGTATAGGTGCATCGAATTTTATTAAAACAATTTTCCCGATAAGCAATTTGTCGCGGTCTTATCTGCTGCGTAGCACACTTTTTCACGGCGCCGAACTATCCTGCATTCACATAAATTCGCCGTAAATAAGCTTTGACAAGCCATTAAGGCAAACGCTATATTGCGTCTCTTAAAATCCTACGTAATTACTTATGGACGTTGGGGTGGGGAGAGAGAGAGAGATACGCGGAGGAAGAAGAAGAAAAAACAGCATCATCGATAAATCGAGAAGGCAATAGAAATTCACCTAAATCAATAATTATCAGGCTTATTCGCTTCCTGGGCGAACGCTTATATATACATATACACGCTTATGTATGCGAGCGAGTAGAGTCCGGGCCGGAAAGCCCAGGTGTGGCGTTCAGTAACATTAAATTGACCAATCGACTAAAAGAGACATCTGTAAGCTATTATGAAGCCGGGCCTGCGTCGACATAAATCACCGCCGCGTAAAAGCCTAGCGAGGCGTACATGTATAGACATATACATATTACAAAGGTGTCGCGCTATCTTCCACGAGATAAATTTGCAATTTACCGACTCCATCGCAAATATATGTTAAGGAGTGCGTGTCTCTCTCTCTCTCTCTCTCTCCTCTCTCTTGTGCTTTGCCACTTAATCTCCTCTGCATTCTCTCTCGGAGAGTCTCTCTCTACGTGTTTGTGCGCGTGTCTCCGTATGCTCGGGGTTCCACCTCAATTGATTCGGTCGAAAATAGATGTCCTTGAGGCCATTGTGAAGATGAGCGATTCGAATAACAACCTTTATTGAGCCAATGAAAATATTCGACAATCAGCGTTGAACAAATATCCTTTGAAACGTTATTATTGGACTTAATGTACCAAATACACTTATTTTTTTATAATATATACGTATTTGCAAAATTAGTTCGCAATTTAAAAGATGTACGTTTAATTAAACAAAAATATATCACCTGGTCATTCACAGAACTGGTCGTCTACTGATTCAATCGCATATGGCGACCATTGAAAACTTTTCCAAACCCTTATCTTTATCGATCATAAAGTATCGACGCGGAACTCATTCCGCACACAATATGTGCATCGTCCAACAATACTATTCCTCTTGGTCTGTTTCTGCCATTTCGTCGAGATGGTCTACGCCTTTCCTCCCGTCTTCATCCTATTACCTACGCAAGACCTATAGGCCGCGCACACATCATGTCCGAGAGATAGAGAGAGCGAGAGAGAGAAGCCCCCGAACTCGAGCGATACTGTTACCCGAGCGATTTACGATAGTAATAGGCGCTGACCAGTCTCTCTCTCTCTCTCTCTCTCTTCCTCTTCCAATCATATACATGTATGTATATATACGTATATAGCGAGGTTCGCTCGCGCCTGAATGCTAATACGAGCCACAAGTGGGCGTAGTACGGCCCTGCGTGGCAAATCCAATCAAAGCTCCACTGCGTCAGGGAGCAGCTCTTACTCCGGCTCAATATGTGTGTGTGTGTGCGTGTGTGAGTGTGTAGCCGCACGCGGGACCGTAACATGCGCGCATTTGTAAGTGCAGGCCTCGCCACTTCCGCCTCTTACAGCTCGCGCGAGGCAGATCTTTTCTTCGGCTTCCTCGTGCGCCGCCTCTGCCGCCGCGGCCGCCGCCGCGTTATAATTCAGGACTCTCGCGCGCGGTTTCTTGTGTGTCGCGCCTCCTTATAGAACGTGTCACTTTTCTTTCTTTTCTCAAAGCCATAGGTCTCTGTATATGTGTGTGTATATAATATGTGAGTGAGAGAGACGGCCGGGATTATAATGCCGGCGTCTTCTCTTTCAATCAGCGACGATTTCCCTTCCTTTATGCTTACTGGGAAAAATTTCTGGCTCTGTATGTGTGTGTGTCTGTGTGTGTGTGTGTGTGTGTGTGTGTATGCAAGACACGACACAAAACATATTGTCCCTTATTCATCAGGTCTTATCAAAGCGAAATTCATAAAAATTATGGCCATAATGCCCATGCGAGTATATATACTTTATTGCTTTAATGGCACGTCTTGCGCGCGGACATTGAACGTAGCCGCACTAAATAACGTAATTATATACCCCCATCTAAGTGTAACTTACGATCCTATGCATAATGGGATAAATGAGGATTTTATGCAAATACGTAATTAAAGTATCGCTTGATGAAACTGTGACAAAATAAGTCGTCAGAATTTGCTCGTAATACTCGAAACTCCCGCCGAGCTACTTAATTTCGCCCAGCGTTTTCCAACTCATTAGCGGGCCAAAAGTTATCGAAGCGCTTATATAAAAGGTGCTATCCAAAATTTACTTCCAATTCATTAAATCCGGAACAGGCAGAGGAGAGGGAATCGTAAAACTTTCGTCCCCGCACGCCAATGTCGCTTACTTTAATCCTCTCGCAAAAGCTAAATCCTCGAAAAAAAAAGAAGAAAGAAACGATTGTGGGCCCCATGAGACGGCAGGAAATATCGCATATATTGGCCATTTCGAAAAAAATCCCCGTCCCTCCCTTTCTCTCTCTCTCTCTCTCTCTCTCTCTCTCTCTCTGGGGGAACCGGTCCCATACAACTCTCGACTCGCGTGATAATGCCTTGGGTAATGGAGGAAAGGCATATCTTTTATTAGCGCCATCGCAAATTCCATTGCTTTTTCGCTGCTGCTGCTGCTGCTGCTGCCGTTCGGACTAATTCGAGGTTAACAACCGAAGCGAGGGTTTCGGGAAAAGGAGAGGACGAGGTTTATTATATTGATTGTGGAGGAGAGGCAATCAATTCCTGCGCAGGAATGAATACGTAAAAACAACTACTGGCTCGAGATCGATAAAGGACATTTTAATTTTGCGCTTATTGACGAGTCAATATAAATTCGCTATTCGACCGAGGATTGCTATTAAACAACTTACCTAACAATGTGGTTTTTAATTGAGCTATTTGCATATTCTCCTGTGCTTAAGACGTGCAATTAAACAAAATCAATGCACAAGACAAATGGAAAATAACGGAGTAAAGTCTATTATTTAGATGTTATCTGAAATGACTGTACGCGCTGTTGGCACTGTAAAAAAAGGTATTAAAATTTACGATAATTGACTTTTGCCATTTTTTATAAATTTATCGACACAAAATGCGAATTCAAATGAAAACTGACACATTTTTTCGATAATGCTGAAATCGACGATTATTAAAGCACTAAAGAACGCATAAACAAAATATAAAATTTTAATACTTATTAAACACAGTGTGTTTTCGTAAACCGGCTAATGCAAGTGTTCGGTCAAAACCAAAATATTGATTATTTATTTCATTACCATTTATAAAAATCTCATTTTAATTATTAAAGCACGGTATAATCCGAATTTTTCGTAATGTATTGTCAATCGTCACTCTCTCCCGTAGTCTAAACTGAATAAGAACGCTGAAGTAAGACTCTGGCAAATAATCATAAGTTTGACGAGCAATTTCAAACATTCCGATAACTGCCGGACGCAAACGACATGGGTGCGAAAATTGGATCAGCTGCAGCGGCAGCAACGAGTGTAACGCTACGCGACGCACGATCAGGAAGTAATGTGAAAATTAAGCGCGAAACATATTATACGGAGACACGCGCGGGAGGCGAAGAAAACGCGGAGGTGTGGAGAGATGGCGGCGCATCGGGACTCGACCAAAGCGAGTCCGCGGAAGATGACAGGTCTCTCGGACCATGCACGAGAGTCCACGCGATCCAATAAACAAGCGAGTTTATCGGGCTGTTATGCGCCTCTCGCGCGGAACGCTTATCTCCACGCGGACACCCACTTAAAGCGCCCGGGCCTCTCTCTCTCTCTCTCAGGTAAGAGCGTAAGACGTTGCGTGTACACGAAAACCTCACACGTCGCTGTACACACCATGCCGATGCTGTACACACAATTTCTCGGCCGCTGCGGGCGACTATTTTCTATATATGCGCCCGCGCGCCTCTCGCTCTAGACGAAACTGTAATAGCGCACGGCGGCTGCGGTAGTTGCGAGCGAGTCGCTGAATAATTTTAGAATGGATACGCGTGGGGATTTATTTTCCGCGCACCGCAACACCCACGCACGAGCTCAGCTGGGTTTTTAGGGAAAGTGCACGAGATTTACGCTCTCGGTGCGTGGAGCATAGCGTCTCGCGGAGGTGTGAGTGTGTGTACGCGCGAGTTTATTAAGAGTATTTCGGAATGGAGTGCACGGCTGCTGCTGCTGCCGCTGCTGCTGTATGCTGGGTAAGTTTGAACGATCGAGCTCCGAGATTATTTGCTGCTGCGGTGTTGAAAGTAGAGGATTGTTGGCGAACTGATAGACTGTTAAAGTGATATTGTTGTTCCGTGATTTATGAAAAACCGATTTTAATACATTTCTCAACCTTCATCGAAGAAAGAGAAATGAAAACAAAACTATATCGTGCTTTTTCACTATGAATAATTTTATTTTCCAATTGCTTTACACGATTTATTAACGTTTATTTTAAATTAAAGTGGAACAATTTAGCTTGAGATTTTCAATTTAAAATTTTGTATCAATTAGTATAAATTATTTTATAATAGCTCTACTTGTAATATCCGAGTAAAATTTTTCCGTCTTTTCTTCAGTTATTTCTTTATCTCATCCTAAAGTAAAAAATCTATTCTAAAAGGAAAGTAGCAAATGCGAGACTCGGCTACTGCAGAATTCAAAATTTCGCAGAAACCAAGTCTCACCGATGCTCAGGCATTTTAGTGATCGAATGCCCATGGTGTTTCCTACGTTCCATGGCGATCAATAAATTCTACTTATTTAGGAAAACTTAGGAACGATAGAGTCTTTTGCATATTATTATTTTGTCTTTTCCCTTGTCGGTTACTATCTGATTTTTTTGTGGTTTTTGACTATTTATAAGTCCTCTAAATCAAATGCACGAATCTCGTTTAAAATGTTACATATCGGGTTGGTAAGTTCGCAGTCAGCTGACATGAAGTGAACGTAGTTCGACTTGCGATATGTAAGCGATTCGCTAATTCCTTTGAGATCAAATTTGATTTGTGATTCTGTTAGTAAGGTCTAGTCAAATTCATCTTCTGGGTCATCTGGTATTTCATTGGGTATCGAGTCAGATATGGGAAGAAAAATTTTACTCGGCTGTTTCACTTTTATTTAAGTGAATATTTTAAATGAATTCTGCTTCATTATTACATTTTTTGCTGAAAAAAATAATGACCTGTATAAAAATAGTGACTTTAACATACCAACTCGATGAATATTATCAAAATTCACAAAAGAACAAATAAATCACTGTCCGCAGATTGAAATACACGTACCTGTTTCTACAAAGCAATCGCCTATATCTTATACAGATTGTACACACATACCTCAATGCTATTTACCCCGAATTAGCATAATTCTGAACTAATATAACGCTTGAAAATTCTCACCCATCGAACATAAACATCGATATAACCTCATATTTAATTCATGAAGCATCGCTTAATGCACAGTACCCGCGCCACATAATACACTTACACCATAATCTTAATGAAACTTTATTTTCTGTTTCAGGTAAGTGACGAGTGTCCCCGATTAGCGAATAATCTCTTCGGTGTGGACGAAAAAGGCGCCTCCATCCAATCGGCAGAATTACTGCCGTACTGACCAGCTGTTCCACCTCTCTCTCTCTCTCTCTCTCTCTCTTTCTCTTTCTCTCTCTCTCTCTCTCGCAATAAAAAAAAGAAAAAACAAGAGAAAGAGGCGAACACGAGCAACAACAAAACCTTTGCTCTGTCTCCCCGTACGGCGTGCGAGTGCGCGAGAGAGAGAGAGCAATAAAAAACATCTATACGACGCACACACAAAATATTCGCCGTGCAGTCGACTTTCTTAATCTGGCCGGATGTCTTTGGAGCTGGCGCAGCGTCAATACACGCGGCAACGCAACGCGAGTCCGAAAAATAATGTAGCGCAGGTCCAGAAACATATCGTCGGATGTATATACATATATATGTGTATAAGAGCACGGTTTCGTTGTCCGAGAGGCGCTCGGCCGTGGCCCGTGTTTCTCTTCCGCACGCATCGATAATCGACGCACAAGCTCGCGAGGATCGAGGTTCCCCCTTCCCCCTCCCCCTTCTTCTTTCTTTCTTTCTTTTTTTTTTTAAAATATGTGCTCGCACGCGTGTGTACCGCTTATCCGAGTGTTTAATGCCGCGCCCGCGCTATATACGGTCTCCTGCACTCACGGCCGTGTGTGTGTGTGTATTACGCGAATCGGCCAAAATTATGTCCGCGGTGCCTGTTCCCTTTGTTTTTTTTTTTTATTTTGCAATGCGGAGAAAGTAAGAGTATGTATATAGGGGGTTCCGCAATAAAAACGGTTACATAAAGAGGGCCGTTTAAGCAATTTGACAAGCATTTTGTGCCTTATCTCGTTGGCTTAAGTAAGAAGATGCTTTTTTCGGTTCAGTTTTCTCGTACTTTTTTTTCATTTTTAATAATAAATTCGCTAAGTACGCTTTCTCTGCCTTTGACGCACAGACTTTTGTTCGTATAATGAAATACAAAGATCATTATGATTGATATTTTCAAAATATAGGTAAAGTAAATAATAGCATGGGATATAGTACACGATTCTAGGTATAATTTAAGAAACTCGGGATTAACAGATCTTTCATTCAGTCTATCAATTAAGTTCATTTGTGCATTCAAATGTATTTGAAGATATCAATTATTCGAAATGCTTCTCTTTTATGCTCTCCGCAGAAACAATGAGTATAATAACATCTATTATTATTACTACTTGGGACAAGTATTGTCTATTCAAATGGTTGGGTAACACTCTTCTTTCTTCGAAAGGAATGATAGCAAAATCAATAGAAACGACGTTAAATTAATAATAAAATTTATTTTTAATTGATCTGATTCATAATTATTAGAATTAAAAATCCGCTAGCACTGGCACTTAGCTTCCTTTAACTTAACGTTTTGTTCCAATATACATTTATTATAAACTTTATAAATAAAGTAATTAATCGACTATAATTAATAACCAAAATTTTTTATATGACTATTATATTTGATAGATATTCAAGAATCATTGATGATAACATAAGTTAAAATTTTTAAACAATTTTCATTCACCAAATATTGAAAAATTATAATTCAATAAATTATATTTTAAAAATATTGAAAATACAATTAAAATGAGATATTAATCATAAAATTTCATCAATTCATTATTGAAATATAAATATTTGACAAAAATCTTAAATAACAGAAAAATTTAAATATCTTCAAATCTTTTTTTTTTTCATTTATTTAGCTTTGTATATCTAGTATTTAGCTTTATGTAGTATTTGATAGAACTTTGGCTAGTTGACAGTTACATAAATAATTTGTACGTTCAGAAATAAGTGTTAATTTAGATTCGGAAAGAAGAATGTTTTTAGGTGTGGTTATGCGGCAGCCCATAACTGAGTGAATAGCAGAATACTGTATTTTCTCAAGTTTCTTCAAATCTTATTAACCAATTATATAGAAAAATATAGCTCTAAAGGAACAAAAATGATATTTATATACATAATTTTGAAAAGATTTGAACAGTTTTACACCTGTTATCGAATCCCATAGAAAACCGATTTTTTTCATAATATTGTTAATTTCTCAAAAAATATAAAATATTAATGCCTGAAAATTTAACAGCTTCATACTAACAATAATCTATAAAATTTAGTAAAAGTTTATAATGATTAATAAAGAAATTCTAAAGTTATAATAATATGTCAAATTGCAGGTAATTTAATGCTTTTTTAAACGTATATTGTAAGTTTATTAAACATTAAACTTCCCTTAACAAAGATTTTAAAAAACTCAAAATCAAAAAGTAATTTTCTGAAATAAAAAAAAAGAGAATCAATGAATCTTAATTATTTTTAGTCTTATTTATTTTCAGTCGTCGTGCGACAAAGAAAACTGAGTAAAACAAATATTTATACTGTGAAATCGATACATGAGTTCTCGAGATACAGAGGTGTACATAAATACATACATACACACACATATAAACACGAAAAAAAATTTTCTCAAAATTACTCAATTTTTGTTCCAAAAGCCTTAAAAAATATTGTTAAGCATTTTTGGAAAAACAATTTTTGTCACCGATACAAAGCTTCCTCTGTAAGGAAGCAAAAAATTATTAGAAATAAAATCATTAGTTCAAATTGAAACTGAATAAATTGTCCTACAAGTTGCAGAGAGCTTATAAAACATCAATCACAAATCTATAAGGATTCCTCGCTCTGTCGCAAACTTGTACGAAATCGAAGAAAATCGAAAAGGAGGATCAAAATCCCATGCCGAACATTTGACAAACGATGCAAGTGTTACATAAGGGACCCGGAAGGTTCGACTCTTCAGCGCGTCCTCCGCGGAATAGATAACTCGGCATCGCGCACTTCGTATTCGAATCGCAACCCCCGTCGATGCTCGATTTCAGCTGCGGTCGACGATGAAAAGTGAAAACCCCGGGAAATATTTTCGCATCCGTCTTGTACACGCGGGATAAAAAGCGAGGCAGATGCATGACATCTTCGAGTAGCTGCCCTATAGTGCTTTTTATTTTCCACTCCGACCTTTTTTTCCCTCTTCCCCTGGAGTCTCTGACTCTGTCCCTCATTCTCATGCTGGCCTCTTGAGAGCTGAGCCGTGTGTCTCGCAATACACGAAGCCATGCGCGTAAATCAAACGCATGTTCCATTTGCCGCTGCTGCACTTCTCGTGCGTTGCCTCGTGTCTCTGCACCGACTCCCCCATAACCAGAAGGTCTTTTTTTCCATATACCAAACCGAATCGATATGGGACTCTTTTTTTCACAGGATTATTTCAAGATGTTTTCACAGGCCGGATTCTGGTACTTGTTCGAGCTGGGAAGTGACTATTAATACAGTGTTCGTAAATATTTTCGAGGTAGGGCTTTTTTTCGAATTCCACGACTTGTTTTCTACTTTAAAGTTATATATTATATGTTTGGCTGACGTGATTGTATAAAAATGATGCCAAACTAATAAGTCAAATATATTATTTAGGGTAAATATTCATTTTCTACGTCAACTATAACGAAATCTCTCGAGATTTTCATTATATTAAACCATATACATCCTTTTTTTTATCCTATGAGAATATATTTCAATGGAACGTCAATAAGCAAATTATCAGTATACAATTACAAGCAGAAGTAAGTTTCTTTATATAAAAATTGTAAATGACCTTTTAAAAGTTAAAAGAATGTTATAGCAATATAATTAAAATATAGCTCGAAGCTCAAAATTAACCGAAAGATTTTAAATGCGCAAAAAATAACTGCCTCGCGACCTCACGGAGCCGCGTTTCATCATGACCCAAAAACTTCAGCCTATTATTATTCTTTTCATAATTCTATTAAAAAGTACAAACGTAAAACGCACGCAGACATTAATCATCATAATGCCGTGAAATTCTTGCGTTATATACATCGTGGAGAGCCTTCCGGTGCAGGCCTTGAAAATTGAAATCAAACACGGCCCTCACGCAACAACTACACGTTTCGCGTTCGCGCAAAAGAGAGAGAAAGAGAGAGAAAGAGCCTCTCGTCTCTCTCGTATATAAGAGCCGATTAAAAGCCGATCGCGTGTGTGCGTAGTATTTGCCCCAAGTTGTACTAAGTAAGAGCCAACTATGGCATTGCCACACATGTAAGTCTATAATTACACACCGAGCGCCGAGAGTTTCTACAATTGACGGTTTCTGCATCTCGAGGGACGGCTACAGCGTATCTCTCGGTGTGTGTATGTGTGCGTATACCTGTGGCGCCGGTAAAAACAAAAGATTTTTAGTTGCGAGAAAATCATCGAGAGCGATCTTTGGTATAAGCGAGGTTGTGTGTGAGCCGCGCGTCCCAAGCATCTTGTGCTGTGTGTGCTGCAATATCATCATCCGCACCGGATATACCATGCTCAGTGTAAAAGAAATTTTTCAATTTCAACGAGACCTTTTAACTGTTTCATCGAAGGCACTTTGATTTCCCTGTAAGTCAATTGAGCTTCGTTCGAGTGTTGCGTGCATTCTTTGATTGCGAAATGATATAAATTAATTTTTGAGATATATTCGCCTTGCGTTATATACAGTTATGCTTTAATCAATTGATTTTTTTATCGACGAGCAAATTTTCATTTTTTTTAAAGCATGGTCGAGTAAGCAATTGTTTATTTGCGTCACGCCATGTACATATTAATGTCTATTATCTTTTAAATTTAGTCGACTAAAATTAATGTTATCATCGATAAACATTAACCAAACGATGGCAAGATGATAAACACAATGCTGCAATTATTCACTGTATTAAAAGCAATTAATTTTCGCAGTCTTGCAAATAGCAGTGTTTAATCGTATTTTTGCCAGGTTGCCCAAGTACGCCTTAACGACCTTGTTACCGGCAAAAAACGCCTCGGCCCAACTGTCTATAAATTTATACGCATCGTAAAGAATAGCGCGGAAAGAAACAAAACAGCTCCACGTTGCACGCGGATCCCCCCCTTTTTTTTATTTTTAATTCGCCGAAACGTAATTCACGCGATAAAGAGCTTAAACGACTCACTTCTGCAGAACAGGCCGGTGAAACCAGATCGGTCGCAAAAATTTGACAACGAGAGCATAAATTTCGCGGTGCCAGGCAACTATTTTTTTTTTCCTTCTTCCGAGCTCGCAAATCTCTCTCGTTGCTGCTGCTGCTGCTGCAACTCGCGAGAATATCCCTTCTCACATTGTACAGGGTCCGCGTGCAAGTTATTTCTTCGCGTCGCGCGTCCGTATACCGAGTGTATATATATATGGGGTATGAGCGATGCGATGGAATCGGTGCGATACCGAGCGCCGCGCGCGGCCCCGACGCTACGTTATATATCGACGAACAGCGCCAGATGACCATCGAACGTGTACACGCGTCTCTTTTCCCCTCCTCTCCCCTCTATATATACCCGCGTGCGATTCGGAAGAAGAGAACGAAAGAAAGAAAAAAGGATCGGTTCGAACGCTCACGAGCTCTATACGGAGATATGTGAACGCGGCGATGTATATATGCTCGCAACCGGAATTTGCGTTGTGTTTCGTTCGGCCTTTGGAGAATCGGTATTATTTTTTGTGTACGAGGCGGACGAGGAAAGCGTTTGTTATGGTGGTTGTAGTCTTCGGTGATACAACATAAATAGTAAAAAGATTTACTCATTTCCAGATTAAATATGTGTATTATATATATATATATACATTTAATACCGCTGAAAAATGTTTATCTATGAAAACTTAGTCACAAAGTTCAAACAATATTATTACCCGGCAAAAAAAACACGCATCGTCGATATATTGGTCGTCGAGAACTTTAAACCATCCACGATCACAAAGGGACTTAGAAGGAGAGAGAGAGAGAGAGAGAGAGAGAGAGAGAGAGAGAGAGAGAGAGATAGAAGCGGCGCGAGAGGTGACGAAGTGCACAAAGAAGACCGTAAGTCAAGATGCGGTAGAGAGAAACTCGAAGAGCGTAAAACAAGAGCAGCAGCAGCAACAGCAACAGCAGCAGGAGCAGGTCGAGTGATGGGATATGCACAGAGGTCAGGGCTTGGGTTTTCTCTCTCGCGGCGGAGAGCTGCGAAGTGCACGCACGTCGTTCCGCAGTGCTTCTTGGCCGCAGCGGCGGCGGCACACATATTTTCCGAGCTGTGATTTAAAGGCTGGCAAGGCATAAAAGACTGGAGTGCTCAGTCCGTATATACCTTTTTCCCCCTGTGGTCCTCTCTCTTCCTTCGGCTTTTATACTTATGATGGAA
Source organism: Megastigmus dorsalis (assembly GCA_900490025.1). Classification (NCBI taxonomy): domain Eukaryota; kingdom Metazoa; phylum Arthropoda; class Insecta; order Hymenoptera; family Megastigmidae; genus Megastigmus; species Megastigmus dorsalis. The sequence goes on from UELU01130996.1 coordinate 45,231, forward strand.
GCTGTGATGCACTGCTCTGGTGTAGCGCGTATATACGGGACAGGCTTTCGTGCAGCTTGCGATGTGTGCAGCGCGTGTGTGACCTTGCTGTTCGAACTTGATACTTTGTACGCGTCCGCATTGTTTCGCGGGAGCGCCAGTTTTAGCTTAATATTTAGTTATCTTATGGCTCGATATATATAAGAGTCATTTTGTATGCTGATATTGCTCTTGATCTCAACGGTGAACATTAAATTTTAATTCTTACTTTGGTATCATAAGAGTATCATAAGGCTTTGCTATTAGTATAAAACTTTCGTTTTTCTGCACTCTCACTCTCTTTTCCCGAATTCGTCGTAACTCTGCAGCAACACAAAAGTCACCGCAAGCTAAAAGCCAATCCGCAATACAACATTACGCGGAGTGATCGGATCGAAGCGAAAAATCCGTGCTCGAACTGCTGTAAAAAGCAGTCTATATATATAGAAAGTAAAAAAAGTACAGGGCTGAAGGTACGTATATATAAGGCTGGAGTCTCTCGCATGAGCGCAGCGAGAGGCTGTAAGGAAGATGCGTGCTTTATGCGTTGCGTGTCTACTCTCGCGCCTCGGTACATTCCTCTTCTTCCTTTGCCCCTCTGCCTGCACCTTCCTTTTTTTTTCTTCTGCACTGCGACTCGTGTGTGTTCGCGAGAGAACATATATATATATATATATTCAGAGCTGCAAGAGTCGCTCCAGGAAATCCCGCGCTCTTCCTCTTTCATATATATATATATGTATATATGTTCTCGTACTCCCGCGTGTACGCAAAAGAGAAATGTATCGGTTGAGAAGGAGCGTCTTCGTTACGTGTGTGTGTGAGAGAGAGAGAACCTCCGTGAAACGCGCATTCATTCATAAGGCTTCGCGAGAAACTACACGGGCAAGTTTATATCTTTCGACACCTGATAATGATTCGTCTGAAATATTCGCGGCAAAGTGTCGGCGATGCCAGAGAAATTTAAGACTCATAATGTCCCGAGGGGGAAGTGCGGGGATAATGATAGGCTCATTTGAAGATTTTTGCGCGCCGCTTTGAATCTTTTTACGAATGCAATTCTAGTCCTACACGGTTCATTCATGTTCTTGTGAGAATTGCATGCCGAGTATTTTATTTTTGCAGCAGAATACATCATGTCTTATTATTTCCAATTTAGTCTTTTCATATTTTATAAATTCAATAGAATAAGCTATAACAAAATATTTCGATTTTTGGTTTAAAATGATATCTATAAACTATAACTATAAAAATTAATATGAAAATGATTCTTGTAAATGATAATGCTTTCGCTAGTTTATATTTTATCACACAAATCACCACTAAAGCATAATGTAATCGAGGCACATGACGTAATAACGCAATCTTCGACGTATATCCAATTGGAACAAATAAAATCCGATCGATCTAATATACACCGTTTCCCTTTAAAATTTTATAAAGCCTTATCAGCTGTATTAGCACGCACTAGCATGTAGGAATTAATGAGTACAGTAATAATATTAACAGGCGAGATAAACCAGCATAATACGTCTCTAAACGTCACGAATGATGAAGGGCGAGAAGCAGCAGGGGCATATCGGGGGAGAGGCGCGGAAAAAGACGAGAGAAAGAGAGAGAAAAAAAGAGAGAGAGAAATCTTATATATCCGATGCACTGCAGACGCAAACGCGTCTCCGCTAAAACGCGTAGCAAAAAAGAGGGAGCAAAAAATAATAAAGAGGTTAATAAGCAGGTGCGACTGCGTCTCGCTCTCGTATATATATATATATATATACATGCATCGATATATAGGACGGAGAGGACGCACCGCGCGGCGACATACGGATATCCCGTTGGGCTATACGCGTGCATGTATGTGTGTGTGTGTGTGGGTTGCGAGACGCTTCGTTAATTAACGAAAGTGACAGTCCTAAGGGAAGTCTATACACTGCATGCACACCGCTCGACCGAGCAAACTCGTCCAACGAGTCGAGACGTGGAAACCGATCCCGGGGCCGTCTGCAGCGCAGCGTTCTCTCTTTCGCGAGAAACCTTCCCTCTCACCCTCTTCTATTCACTCATTCTCTCTCTCTCTCTCTCCCGCTCGCTCGCAGTACAAGTGTGCGTAGGTACACGCGAGAGAGAAAGAGAGAGAGAGAGAGCGAGACAGAGGTTCGAACCAATTTGCCAAGCATCGAGGTGTGAAGTCTACAGCATGTCGAGCAGACCCTTAATATCATTGTGCGCGGGCGGCCGGTAGTCGATATTCACACACACACACGCACACACACACACCGCGCGCGCGCGCGCGCACTCACACACCCTATACATTATACACTTCACTTATTATTATTATTACTTTGTTTTTCAATTTTTTTTCCTCTCACGCGAGCGCAGTAACAGTCTCTCGTAGAAACTGTCCTTGTGTGCAAGAGAGAGAGAGAGAGAGAGAGCGGCGACACATTGTCCCACCTCATACAATGGGTCACTCACTGAACTGAATGACCCGTACGCCCCCGGTTCTCTCTCTCTCTCTCTCTCTCTCAGTCGTACGACTCTCATGGGATATAGAAACTCTCTTTTCTTCTCTTTCTCGCTCGGTGCTCTCCTCCTCCCCTTCGTAGCCTCCCCCTTCACGCCCCCGACGCCACCGTCTCAGGCCTCCTTACGAGCAGCCCGTCGTCATCGTCGTCGTTGTCGCGGGCTTCTTTCGCTCTATACGGCTGTGTGCTAAGTATGTGCACCTTACAACCTCGTACTTCCCGTCTATAAACCATCTCTAAGAGAGCGCGAGCGCTGCCTCATTGGCGGCACTCTGCGCACGCAAACCAAGCGAAGAGATGCTGCTGCATGCACTCTGTCCGATTAAAGAGGCTTGTGGTGCGGGGACTGAGAATGTGACTCGAAAAATTGCCTTGAAAGCTTTTCTTTTATATAGTTCGTCAAAAAATATAATTCTTGAAGTTTACTTGTCGTAAGTATGTTTTCTTTTTATATACTACCTCAAAAATTGAGACAACTACGAAAGTGTTGCATTAAAGCAAATATGCCGTAGTTAAGTCGCTCTAGTTTTGAAACTTTTCAAAAGAACCACTGTTTAAACTCATTTTCGAATAGAATCACACGAAAAAACGATTCGAATGCGTACATAAATGTTCCTAGAAAAGAGTTCGCGTGTGCTACCCTCGCCAGTCTCAAACGCAGTTCCTACTACTTAGGGAAGAAAACAAAAAGAAAACAAGCTCGGATATATATTTGAACACGCATCGCCAAAGCAAATGACAGTTGGCAAAAAAAATCCTCGCTGACGAGCCAACCCCCTCGTTTAGTCATTCCCAATCGCAGAAACGTTTACATACTCTGCAATTACACACATTTTACATCTTTTGCGTAACGGCAGCGCCGGAACAACCCATAATTCACTCTTTTCTCCGTTGTTTAGTTTGGGTTTGTTCTTAGGAAAAAATTATGCTTTTAATATTCCAAAGTGCCCCCTTGATGGCACATAATTGTCTATCCGTTTAGACGTTTGCCGCTACATATGCAGTGCAAAGTATTACTTAAAGGAGTTATTTTGGGGGAGGCAGTACGGCGGTGACTTACCATCATTTGGAGGACTGCGTAATAACATATTTAGTTAAAGACAAATTAAAAGATTTTTTGCCTGCATATTATATCAATTTTACAATTCGCAAGCTTGAAAGTGTTTCGCCGCCAGAAGGGATCTATTACCGACTAAATTGAAACGATACGGGAAACGATACGCATACAAAAAATGACCTTCACAATTGAAAACTTGGACGTATTTAGAAATATGCGAACTAAGAACATCTTCTAGCATTCTAAAATTGCATCCGGAGCGCAAACGCAAATTTTGCAATCGGACAGCAATTTTTATTCCCCTCCATAACAGCCAGCGAAGAGCGAATCCCACGATAACGGATTGCACCGAAATGGAGGCCACAGAGAGAGAGAGAGAGAGAGAGAGAGAGAGAAGAGAAGAAAAAGAAAGTAAAACGGTTAAGGAAGGACAGTCGATAAGGGCTCATGAGCATAAGTCGAGAGCTCGCGCGGGCGCCAAGCCGCAGCTGCAGGTCCGATATATTCCACAGCTCAGCAGCCTGTGTCCCACTGCGAAAAGCAAATATATATACACAAGCGTGCCGCGGCCGTGCAGCAACGGGTGCTGAATCTCGCGAGGATAAGTATATAAGTTAGTGGCTCGCGCTGCAGGCCCATTCCTCAGACGTTATCTTCGCCCCAGCGTTATACTTCGCCTATATATATGTATATACGGGGTACGATTGTGGCAGCAGAACCAACACAACACATACACAGGGACGAATCGCGCGGGGCGATCGCGTGCATTAAAAGGATCCCTATATATATATATATATATAACCCAACCAACCCCCCAACGACTGGAGAGCGAACCTCCTCTCTCTCTCTCTATCTATTAATTGTCCGGCGACGTGGGCGGCTTCCGCGCTCGACTAATTGCCCCCGCGAGAGATAGAATGAGGAGAATAATTCGCTGGAGAGTTGATGCGAGAGGGAGAGCCGTAGCCTGTCCTCGTATTTAGAAACCCAGCGCGGCCAGAAGTCTGATAGTCTCCGTAGTCGTCTACGTATATATATACCGATGCCGATCTCTCCCCTGGACTCGCTTTCTGACTATATGTACAATCTCTGCAATGCTGCCGTTGCTGTTCTGCTTGTTCTCTGCGGTCTGACCGATTTTTTTCTTACGTCGAGACTTGTGTGTGTGTGTGTGCGCGTAGTGTGTTGTGTTTAAAGTGGCGCGATAAGCCGTGTAATGTGCGCTTTGGCGGGAAAAAATTTTTGTTTTACACGTGCTTGCGAGTTCGTGCATTTGTTTGAAGCTAACGTGTACAGCGCTTCTGTTCTAGATGTAAAGCTTGAAATTTTAGATTACTCGATGCTTATCGCCACCGGTTTATTAATCGTTCGCAATCGGTCATTCTTCTCGTTCAATTTGAATCGAACAATTAAACAATTTAAGAGTGCAGTCTATAATATAACACATTCTTTATTCGTGTACTTTGTTTTTTTTTTAATCGCTTAAGTACAATACTCTGTAAGCTTTAGACATATTACCCATAAAATATAAATGGACACAAATGAATACATAGTTTCTTATGCTTCTTTCACACCGCTACTTTGATCTCGACAACTCCCCATTCCAAGAAATCATTAAAAAATGCCATATCGCATCACACTATACACCTATTAAAAAAAAAACAGTCTAATACACAAACCTTCATTCCTCTCATACACGATTCCTCATCTGCACCGTTTCACGCAACACCGAACCCGTCCTCATGAAATTCTCACGCGGGCCTGGTATACGTCGAGTTAAAAATATTTCCTATACCCGCCTCCACGACATAATGCACGTACCCCGAATACGCGTGTTAAATATAAAGCTCGCGCGCTACTGCCGGAGCGAACTAATTGCCGGCTATTGGGTCTTGTTCCTTCGTATACTCGCGCCCGCTACCTCAAAACGAGACGTGACATTGACAAACCTTTCGACAGTTTCCGCTGTGACGCCTTCGAGGCCTGGGCTTCGAGATTCCATCTTTTTTTTTTTTTATTATTAACGTGTACACACTTTTGTGAGTGTTGGGCTTCTGGATTTTGTATAAAGGTCTGGAGTAGGAAGCTGAGAGAGAGAATTTAAATGTCCTCTGACTTTGGTGATTATTCTTGAATGGAATAATTATTGAACTACTTGAGTCTCGCGATGATTAGAATACTTAGAATATTAAAATAATTATATAGATTTAGGATATGTTTTTTTAAAGTAATATATGACTTATCTTTCTTCGGTCATTTTTCTTCTGTTGTACATAATGTAGAAGAGAAAAAAGAAGAAAAATCATGTTTCACGCTATAAATACGCTGACACTATGCACAAGGTACTTTGAGCCAAGTATAGAAACCTTTTTTAAACCCATTTGGTCACAATCCATTTTCTTAACAGAGAATTGAGAGAAACCATAAATTCTTTACATTCCCATTTTAAATTTGCATAAAAAATTAGTTTAAAAAAAGAATCATAACCGCTTTATTCATCCACAAATTTAATTTTTTTTTCGTTCGAAGTTATTTTCATCTGAACTGCAGGAAACGTAAAAAACGAGTGAATCGGATTGATACATGAAAAAAAAATTGCAAGCAGAGTTTCATAAATCTTTAAGCAAAATTTACCGAATAGCTTGAGCTGAACTCATCTAGCAAGATGTGATTGACGGTTATAGAACATCTACAGAAC